>JARYGA010026272.1:0-42148 GCA_030545235.1 Helianthus tuberosus
TACGTACGTACAGGTCATACGCACGTACTTGCCATACGCACGGACGCGCGGATAACATTCCCACCCGTGCGCATCACCACCCGTGCGTACAACATCTCACGTATCACCACCCGTGCGTACAACATCTCGTGTATCACCACCCGTGCGTACAACATCTTCCGGATCCCCACCCGTGCGTACAACATCTTCCGGATCCCCACCCGTGCGTACAACATCTCACGGATCCTCATCCGCACGGATCTCCATCCGGATAGCAATCTCATCCGAACGGACAACGTTATCACGCGATTATTTTCACTATTGACTTGTGTCGACTCACTCGTTCGAGTACCCGTCCGATTCATTTGTTTGATATTGTTTAAACTCACTGTGTTTGTTTGTTTGTGATTCAGGTGATTAAAAGGTGCGGTGATTTGAAGCGATTCGAAGTGATAAACAAAGCAAAAATCTAAGGAACGAAAATTCAAGAAGTATTTCAAAGATGTCGGAAATTGGCGAAGAGTTTTATAACACTTTTTATAATGCATTTACATCTGAAGATATTCCAGTAACACCAAAGAGTGCTACGAAAGTAATATCGGAGAGTTTGAATCATGATAAGGTGTACGGAAATCATCAGAGACCACCAACGCTCATGAATATCGAAGATTATCACTGGTGGTATGAGAGATTTGAAAACTGGGTGCAAGCGTATGCATATGATAGCTGGATTTGTTTAACAATTGGATATGAAAAACCGAAAAATGAAAAAGGTGAATTGATCACACTTAAAGATTTCACGGCAGATGATAAAAAGGAACATTCAGCTGAATTGAGAATGAAAACTCTACTTCAACAATCTATCAGAGAGGATATTTTCTCATTACTTCAGTATGGTGAGACATCCAAATCAATTTGGGAAGCGTTAAAATTGAAAGCTGAAGGTGGGAAAGATATCAAGAAAAACAAAATATCGTTGTTAAAGAAAGAGTTTGACTTGTTTAGCTGCATGAAGAATGAAACAGTTCGTCAAATGATAGAAAGGTTCTGTCATCTGAAAATTGAATTGGAAAGGTTTAAAATTCACAAAGAGAGAGAAGAAATGGTGGATAAACTTGTGGAAGCTTTACCAAATGAGGACGATTGGAAAACCTATGTGATTGTGTTGAAAAATGATGATAAATTTGATACAATGACATTAGAGACTCTGATTGAAAAGATAGAGGGACGTGATCTGTTGATTGAAAAACAAAACAAGGTGTCTAGTTCTAATTATCAACAGAATGTTGGTCTGTACTATCGCAGAGGGTTGCTACAGAACAATGAATTTCCAAGGATCAAAACTGGTTTTACTGCAGAGAAGAATGGTGATTCATCAAAGAACACGTCTTCAAGTTATGATCCAGGATATCATTCTTCATCCACATCAGGATCATCAAAATCAAATTCCAACTTTGATTGGAAGAATTCTCCACTTTTGAATAATGAATTTGCTCAACAGCATATGAGCTTCTTAGCTTCTATTCTGGTATCTTACGAAGGTTTAATTGCAGGAAAGATCGGAAATCCTAACATGACAAAAGAGGATTACGATCAAGTGGATCCAGAAGAAATGGAACTCATGGATATTCGCTGGTGCATGGCGAGTGTCATTCGAAGAGCTCAAAGATTCATGGAGATAACTGGCAAAAGATGTTTGGAAGGCCCAGAAATGAAGATAGGTTTTGATAAGAACAAAGTCACTTGTTTCAAGTGTAAACAAAAGGGTCATTTCAAAAGAGAATGCACAAACAACAAAGCTGATGATAGCGTGAATCCGTTCTATGAAGATTACTACAAAAAGGCTATCTATCACAAGAACAATGAGCAGCCAACCAGAAAGCAGATTGAAGAAGGAACTTCTAGAGAGAAAAGAGTTGTTTTGTCAATTCGTGACCAAAGTGAAGATAATTCAGACTATGAAAGATCTGTATCATCTGTGTATAAAAATTTTGATTGGAACAAATTTGTTGATGAGACAGAAGAAAAATGGAGAATTTATGATGATGAAGGATATGATTGGAGTCAACATGATAAAGATGTTGGGAAGGCTAAAGCTATGGTTGCTGAAGTGAAACTTACTCGTGAAGAAAGACATGCTCGTCTTAGATTGGATGATGTGTATGATGCTTACAAAGAAGCAACACTAGCAGGCAGGTGGAGCAAAGAAAAGGAATGCTATATTGATCCTCAGGGAAACCCGACGGTTGATCCAAAGAAGGTTGACCTTGATGCATTAGTTGCTGCTATACCTACTGTAAGTGTCTGGTGCAAAGGCCTTAGGGAGATTCCAAGGTACAAGGAGAAAGTTGAAGAAGGCATTCGGAAGGTGATATATGCTAGTTTGGAGAAGAAGAAGACAGTTGAGGAGATTGTGAATGAGAGTGAAAAGTTGGTAAATGATGTGAAGAAAACTGATGAGAAAGTTGAGGAAGTTGTTGAAGAGAAGCAGCAGGTGTTTGAGGAAGTTCAGAGTTCACAAGCAAAGGAAACTACAGTGCCAATCGCTGAGGTAACTACTCAAACTGATACTTCTGATAAAATTGGTAAAAAAGCTGAACAACAGTGCAAGAAATGCATGGAAGCGTGCAGTGCTTGTACTGAAAAGGATGAAAAGTTTAAAATAAGAGACATTGAATTCACAAAAATAGAAAAGATTTTCAAAGAAAAATGTCATGAGATGATTGAAAATGAAAAGTTTTTGAAACAAGAAAATGAAAAGCTGAAACAAAAATGTGATTATCTTGAAAAAGAAAATAATACATTGAAAGAAAAATGTTCAGCTGTTTGCAACGAATGTATTCCAAAAGATAACAAAATTCAAGAGTTGCAAAAAGAATATGATGGAATGAAATTGTCATATCATACTGTAAAAGAAGCGTATGAAACTTTGAAAAGTAAAGTTAAAAGTCTAGATGATAGATTGTGTGCTTGTCAGAGAAATACTAAATTTCTTGAAGCCAGATTTGAAGATAAACAAAGAGTTTTAAATCAATATATTGATGATGTTGCTAAGCTTAAACAAGAATTGGCAGATAAAGAAAAGTTGGTCAATAAATTGCAAAGTTATCATTCATCTTCATATATCCTGGAACGTATTTTCAACATCACACCCGATGGAAAAAAGTCTGAAAAGAATAAAAAGGGAATTGGATCTGAATACCATCAGGTTCCACCACCGTTGGAGAATAATTATACATTCTATGATGGCGAGAAGGTGGTAAAAGCAATAAACATGGTTGATCAGTTACCCGACAACATCGATGTGACTTACACCAAATCTGATGATATCAGTGATTCAGAGGTGGTTGGTAAGGTTGTTGAAAGTGTTTTAAAATAAGAGTCGGTCAATACAGGTAAAGCTGAATCACGAGATGAAAATGAGGGAAATTTTCATGATAGTTATCTTAAACACTCAAGATCTAAAAAAGTTGTGGATGATGATTCAAAAGGATTGGTTTACACCATGATTGGATCGGACAAACTATTTTTAGATGTTATTTTCCCGATTCAGAATGTGATTTCAGAAAAGGTTGACAAAGTTTTCAAAATGGTTGAGATTGATAAATCTGAAATTCCAAAGTTTGCTGGTAAGAGTCATAGAGGTTCGTATAACAAACCTGGTTACAAGAAGAAAAATATGAAGGCTGGGTTGGGTTATAAAAGGAAACAGAATTGGAAAGGAAATCTATAATCGAATTTTCAAAAGAAAATGGACTTTGTTAATGGGAATAGTTTGAAAGAAGAAGAACTCCAATTTAGACAACAGTCTAATGAAGAGTTTTATGCTCAAAAGAAAAGGCAACAACAACAGGTTAAAGATGTGTCCAAGAGAACATGCTTTAAGTGTGATCAAATTGGTCATCTCTGTCGAAATTGTCCAAATCTTACACCTGTTGATGTTGAAACGAAAAAGAAGTCGAATGTTGTGAATCAGAAGTCAACCAAGTTTGATTCAAAGCAAACTTGGAAGCCGAAATTGTCAAAGGCTGACTCACAACAAACATGGAAACCTGTGACATCAAAATTAAGAACAACACAAAGTTGGAAAAACACTGTTGATACAACAAAACCAAACCAGTTTTGGAAACCAAAAGTTGTTGTTCAAAAAGATTCACATTTTTACAAACGAGGTACTCCTAAAGGTCAAACATGGACTGTTAAGAGACAAATGATTTCGGCAAAAGATGAAAAAGTTGATGTGAAAATTGAAAAAGTCTTTGTACAAGATGACAAAGATTTTTCGAAGTTAAATGATGCATATTGCGTTGAAATGCCTAAGGTCAAACAGACCTGGGCTAAATTGTTCAAGTAATTGAGTTGATTGAATGTGCAGGTGCTTCTGAAGAAATCTGAAGGTCAAAATGAAAGCCGGAGCAGCCTGGCACGAGGAGAGGAGGCTGCTGAACCCTGCAACTGAATCAGGGAGTTTGTTCGTTTCTGTACATAAATAAACAATATTTCTTAAACTCTAAAAATTGAAAAATTTAAAAACCAAAAATATGTTTTTATTTTGTCAGAAAATTTGAAAAATCAAAAATATGTTTTGTTTTTACATTTGTTAAAAAAAAATATTGTGTTGAATGAATACGCCGAAACCCTCACGGCTGAACAAACATGATTACTTTCACAAGATTGAAAAACGGTTTTTAAACTGTCGAAAATCAATGGGTTGTAAATCATGGGGGTACGGTATATTTTCTGCAAATCAGAGCACTTTTAAGCAGAAAATGGATGGCGAGACAAAGCTATCTACATTGGTTTGTCAAATTTTCTTTAAATGGTTTTGCATTTTAGGGGGAGTAATATTGTCAGAAAATCCAAAAACATTAGAAAATTTGAAAAAGCCAAAAACATGATAAAATTCAAAATTGAGTTTTTGTGTAAAAAGAGGAAATGATAGTACATCAGTAGACAGTTACAGTATGCTAAAGAAATATAATGATTAAATAGCGTTAAACAGTCTCACTGATGATATGCCGATAGATTTTTATACATTTAGTAAACTTTTTCGGGATATAAACCTAAATTCAAACTTGCTTATTTCGTGGGGAACACTACTTGGATATAAGGTAACCCCTGAAATCTTGTTTGAAAGGTCTCATAATCTGATATACTAGGTCTTTATACTCAATGATGTCTGGGGTATTATTCCGGGACTTCTGCTGAACGGTAGTTCTGACCTAGTCCTTGGATAATACTTTCTGCAAATGCTTGAAACATAGCATAAACCCTCAGCATGCCGATGAAACAATAAAATTGATAGTCGTTGCTGTTGTAGCTAAAAGATCCTCTAAAGGGGACATTCCGAAAAGTCGAAGCTGATATCTCTCTGCGTATACGGAAGTATCGATCTGAGATCCCTCGGCCCTCGCATACCTAATTTATGTACATATATCATTGTAGTATACTCACCTGTAAGACTGATTATTGGGATTCTGGATACGGGAGTATATTCAAGAGGTGGGACACATGAATGGGTTTAAGTTCTTAAAATACATAATTCGTATCCTGAATCAGTTGAAATTTGTATGAAAATTTAAAGTGGACAAGTATATCGACAATCTAAGTGAATTGTTTAATTCTTAAAGTGTTTTAAAGCTCAACGGTACTTGTGACTTGTCAAAAGCTGATATGATCCTCTGACGCGAACTCAAACAAAAATATTGTCTGTAAATATGTTTGTACATATTTCTTTACTGCTTTATATTTCAGAAAATTCAAAAAGATTTTGATTTCTGCTTTATTTTCGACAACCGATGTCTGAAGCTGAGTTTTAAAAATCTAAGTATGCTGATTGTGTTTCTGAAAATAAAACAAGTTCATTAAGTTGAAACTCGAAATTTTTAAAATTCAAAAATCAAAAACAGTTTGTAATATCTCCAAGGTCATTAATTTGGACTTGGATGATTAACTGTGAGGGATTTGAATGCTTATATTGTTAAAATTTGTAAAAGAGCTAGTTTCCGATCCGGTTCGTTGAAACTGCCAAATCTTTGAAGATTGTTGATAGGGGGAGAATATCAAGTAATCCTGGATTTATTTCATATTATTATATCTTAGTCCCAGGATCTTGATTTAGAAAGTTTAATAGAACCAGGTTAGGATACCTGGACAATCTAAAAATGTTTTACTTATAAATGTTTGAGGATTGCAGGTTCCAGACTACGATCCCGATAGCCGAGTCTAAGGGGGAGTCTGAAGACGAGCTTAACGCAAGGGGAAGCGTGCATAGGAGCCAGGATTCTTTCCCGGAAGAGCTTGTAACTGGAAAGCCAGGTGTCGATCCCAAAAGCACGGAAGCTTGACGAAAGGGGGAGCCTGAAGAGTCTACTGAAAGGAAGGAGCTGGAGCTGAAGACAGATCCACGGGGATTCTGTTCAAGTTAGAGAGAAAAAGACCAGATGCTACGAGTCTGAATGTTTGAGTTTGACTGCGGCAATATCCAAGGGGGAGTCTGTTAGTGCATTTATGTCTATCGCCTCCGTCATCTCAAACCGTAGCAGAAACTGTTAAATTCTAGGTTTTACATTGTAATATTAGATAGAAAAGGCAAGGTGGCAATAGTGTAAATAAGAGGAAAGCTCTTATAAGCCTTGGCCTATAAATAGATGAGGTAGGGTTAGAATTAGGGACTTTTGGAACTTTTGCCATTTGTGACTTGGAGAGCTAGAGTTCTAGAGAGAGAAAGTAGAGAGAGAAAGCTTGTCCAAGGTGATTCACGGTTCTTGTATCATTTCAGATCTATCAAAGAATCACGTTTATTGTACGTCTCGTGTGTTTCAGTCTCACTCGTACACGGATTCCGCACGTTGTACGAGTCGGTTTTGCAATCGTTCGGAGTCAAACCGGTCCTAACATGGTTCTATCCTTCTTTTGTATAATATTGTGTTATTATATTAAATGAAATCTTTAATATGTGTAATTTTAATATATGGTATGTACTAGCGGTTTATAATCCAGGATTTTAGGTTAATAAGTTGTTGTAGTCTTTCTTGCATGTTGTCCTACAAAGATGGTAAGGTAAACTGCTGTGTTCATTTGTTAATAAACCTCTCTTAACCGATCCTAACTCAAATTTAATGTAGAGGTAGTTATCTGGAATGGTTATTATTGTGTAATTTTTTAAGAAATTGTGTGATTTTATGAAGAGTGATTTTTTCTCTTATTATATGACAATGTATGTATTAGAACTTTTGTATTCAGGTTTAACTATTCTTTTGTAGTTGTGTGTCTTATTTTATCTTATTGTATAACATTAAATGCTGTGTTTGATGTGTAATAAATATTTTGTGGCAGAGAAATTAATAAATTCCCTTATTGGATTATAAGCTAAGTATCCGGAGTGTTTATGATTGTGTGTTTATATAGTATTGTGTTTTTTATTTTATATGGTATTATGATTGTGTTTTTTCTATATTATTGTTTTTTATTTACATGTTATACTTTATGTATTATTTGTTTTACATCATGGTATGTATTAGCGGTTTACTACTTATGTGCTGTCGCCCATGTTCCTACAAATCTGGTGTCATCAACTGCTTTTTATGGTGTATAAATATCGTATTACTTGATTATTTAATAAACATATCATACTCGATTATGTCCAGTTTTATTCGCAAGGTTTATTTAGTTCATATTATTTCTGTTTTGAAAACAAGTGCATTGCATTATGTGATAATTGTCTGCATTGTTTTTGTATTACATTCTGAGTTACTGACAACAAAGTTGATGCATTACTGCTTTCTAATTCTATCGGGTTGCAGGTGGTTATGGATGATTTTCTAAAGAATGTTGTTTTTAGTAACATCGATGATGTGTGGGAAATTAGTGAGGTAATCATAGACCATTTCAAGTTTCGTATTTCAATATTTACATTAGATGTAAGTGGATATATTTATATTTTTTACAGCCACGATCTGTTATCATACTGGGTACCGTAAAGGAAATATCCAAGGAGGTTGGTTGGTTTTCTTTGAAGTGTCCTAATTGTTTAAATGAGGCTTGTACAAAAAACATGGGTTTAACTAAATCCGACGGAGGTTGTGATCAAGACCAACATACGTTGTATGTGTGCACTAATGAATTTTGTCGAAAAAATGTTATTGATGAACCGGTTTTAAGGTATTGTTATTTACGTTGTCATTTTGACATTGTAACTTTCTTCATCAGTTACCTTATTTTAGTTTATGTAATCCGTTTGAATTCAAATTTATTTGTTATGTTATCAACTAGATTGAAGGTTCGTGTTGAGGATAGCAGTGGTGATGTATCTCTTATTTTGTTTCATAATACGGCTAACCATGTTATCGAGAAGTCTGCAAAACAGTTGATTCAGGATAACACATTGGTAGTATGCATGTGTATGATTTATATTTAGTTTCTATTTCTCAAATTATATTTTTTTGTAAGCTAACTTTTTGGTTATATACCCTATCTTTTATGTTTTCAGGATGATGGTACTGTGCGATTTCCAAACGAATTAAAAACTTTGGTGGATAAATTGTTTGCATTCAAGATTGAAGTCAGTGAGACTAACTTGACATATTGTGATGAAGAATACGAGATTCAAAGAATAACTGATGATGAATCAGTTGTTGATGTGGTTAAACAAATGTCTGGGATTAGTCAGGTACTATGAATTTTTAACTGAAGTATTATACTTGTCTTTAGTTAATAAACTTTTTCGATTTTGGTTTAGAGCTGTATGCTTGATGATAAGAAGAATGGTACTCCAATTTCGCTTGTGATGAGTTCCGATGGTGATTCAATTGATAAAAAAACATGTTCAATGGTTTGTAAAGATACGACGTCTAAGCGTAAATTGCTTGATCTTTACAATTTGGATGTCATTTCGAACTCGAGCATCTGTGAAAGTACAAGTAATAATATTGTGGAGAGCGTGAAAGATGTTGGTAAGAAAGAGATTAAGTTTACCCATTTTAATGAGTGAGATGTAGTTTCTTTTGTTTGTTGCATTTTAGAGCGATGGTTTTTATGTTTTGTGTTTGTTCAATGTTTTTTTTCTGGACATAAACTTTCTCTTTTGTTTTTTTATTCTCGTATGTTTTGATACTGTTCAGATTTCTTATGTGTGAGTATCTGAAGTTCAGTTTAGATATTGGTTGTTAATAATAATATGCTACATTAGTTAAGTTGTATATATAAAAACTTATAAGAGGAACATAAATATAACCATCATTCATTGACAAAATTATAGATAATAACAAAATTTGTCAATACATTAGATGTGGAATCATGTTGGTCGTTAAGTATGAGATCAAAAAGCGAAAACATAAGGAAGATGTCCTACTATCATGGAAAGAAACCTCATACCAACAGCTACATGCACATCAAACAAACTAATTTGCATTCAGTCTAAGAAGCCAGAAATTTAGTAAGAGCTTGCTTTCCTTGGTTGGTTTTTGCCGTGTATTGGTCAGCTAAGCTGTTTGCTTTATCAAGAAGATCCTCTGTCTCCCTTTCTTCATCAGACAGAAGCAATCCAGCAATGTACTGTTCATGTGAAGGTGGGTTGCTCATGATCTTCATTCTCATCTTCTTATTCTCCCGTAGTTGCTGTTGAAGTAGTCTTGTTATGTCAATCAAGCTGTCTCTGATCTCTCTTTCTGTGTCTTCATGTTGACCTTTGAATTCTTCATAGATATCCCTTTTAACTTGGGACAGTTCAGACTAACCTTTGGAGTTTGATGTATTCATTGTAGTTAGAATAGAGAAGAGTTGAGTGAAGATAGAGAGTCGTTGAAGAGGTTAAACAAGGATGTAGTTAGGAGGTATTATATATAATAGGATTAACAACTTGTGTGAAAGAAGAGTAATGATTTCTTATTGGCATCTGAGCTTAGATGCAATGATGATTTATTGAAATGGTCTTTTCATTTGCAGTTGAGTCTTTTCAAGTAATTAATGTAAAGTGGTTTAGAAAAATATAAGATATAAATATATAAATTGTGTTTTTCCAATGTCAGTTATTTTTATAGTCTAGATAACTTAAGTGATGATTAGTTACATGTTATATTTTAGTTGTATATATATTCTAAATTATAGTTGTGTTTTTTTTTTCTATGGATTGTGTTATACGCAAGCCAATTGTTTGTTATGGTATGATGTTGTGTGTTTTTTTTCTAATCTTTTGTTTTGTTCTACTTCATTGTGTGTTTTATTGTGTGAGTTGAGTGAAGATAAACAAAGGTTGAAAAGATGATAAAAAAGATATAGTTATGAGAAGTATTATATATAATAGGATTTAAGATTGGGTGAAATAATTACTATCGAATTTACGTTGGGCTAAGGGTTATATGCAATTATCGAGTATGGAATGGTCTTTTTTATTTACAGTTTACTTGTTTAATAATACTTTATGTAAGACAGTTTTTTTTGTTAATATATTGTTGGTTTTTATATTCAAAACTTATTAAGTCAAGTGCTGTGTTTTTGATATGTGACGTGGTAGTTTAGGAGTTACTACAATAATTGAACGTCTGTTACTAAGTAGAGTCCCAGTTAAGGCAGTTTCTTACGGTTATTTGTGTATTTACTTTATGTATAATTTTATCTTTTTAATGTAGGTTATAGCATGGCAGACCTTGGAATCGAAGTTGTAGTTTCTGAAATACTATCCAGACTCCCAGTTAAGGCAATCGGTCGTTTCAAATGTGTTTGTAAACAATGGCGTGATGAGTTATCAAGTTGTCAGTTTGCTGCTTTGTATTCTAGCCGGATTGGTAGTTCAAAATGTCGGAAACGAATCACCATTCAACCTCTATCAATATTTATTGATAGCATAGTGGATGGACAGGTAGACATTGGTGCAAGGAAAACTATTTGTTTCCCTGGTAAAACTCGGCCTTTGTTGTTACATATTATTTCTACTGTTGGTGGGCTTTTATTAGTTTGCAACGAAAGGCCTTCATCTCAGATGATGCTTTGGAATCCAACTACTATGAGTTTCAAAATTTTGTCTGATGAGGACTCTGATCGTATATATGATTGGCAATCGGATGCAGCTGGTATGTATTTTGATACATCCTCCGATCTTAAAATATTACACATTAAACGTCGTCGCAATTATGATCTTGCTCGTGTTTATTCACGACGACTCGGCACTTGGAGAAATGTAGATATTTTTATTGGGAAAAAATATGCAGCGGGGTGTTATATTTGGTCTGTTGGCTCTTTTGTGAACAATACCTTATATTTCACTGTTAAACAAGTGAGGGTACGGGGTGACATTCATATAATTGGTTTTGATGTAATTACTGAATCGTTTAAGAGGTTTCCTTTTCCACCAGTTAATGACCTGTATGTTTATGGCGGACATTTTCTCACTGTTAACAATAAGCTTCATATGTTTGTTGTTGAAATCTGGCCTAATGTTAATGCGAGTCTTTTCAAATATCAAGATAATTTATGGTCTAAGGTGTCGTCTTTCCTAAATGTTGAAACATTCTCATTTGTGGAATGGTGTGGAGCATCGGATGTGGCAAATGGCAAATTGATTTTGCTCCCCAAATTTGGGAATATTGCTGAAGTATACATGAGTGTACAAGATTTTGAATACCTTCAACATGTTGATTCTTTTTGTTGGCTTAAAGGAGCATTATTTGGTCGTAAAGGAGCATTATTTTTAGAGACTGTTGATTCAGCTATTGGGTAGTGCTATTTTCTTGTATTTTTATTTGCTGTTATATTGTTAGCAATTTTGTTTATTGTGTTTATTATTTTAAAAAGTGTTTTAATTTTATTTAGTTTTATTTTTCTATTGTTATTGGGAACATTTTTGGGACTCCATTGTAGTATTAATTGTGGTTGGCTATTTTTATTCGTTTTGAATATGTGTTACTTATCATTTGTTTGATGATTTATGCAAAAGTAGAAACATTTGTAAACCAGTATATATTTTTTAATCCATCACACTTATAGACATGTTTACATATTAAACTACCATTGGCATCAAATGCAGTTTATTACTGCTATTGGGATATAGTAGTTGATATATGTTTGAGTGGTCTATATTTTGTGGTGATTATTACAGTGGTCTATAGCAGATGCTATATGTTATGTTAACATGTTAGTTCATACAAAATTATTTATTTGTTTGCAAGGACATATTCGATTTGAAACAATATGATAAACAGCAATGTAAGTAGAGCAACGATGATTATCATTGTGTACGGGTATTACCAATACAAAATACATTGTTTTTTGAAGTTTAGGGAAAGTGTTATAAGCCTTCATGATTAACGACGGTTAATTTAAACAAAAAAAAACTACCACCAACCATACTGCATATTAGTTATTGCAAAAAGAAGTCAAGTTGGTTCTGAATCTGCTTCTGGCTGTGTGAATTAATTTAACCTGCAAACGTTTGAAAGTAATATCATACCTTCATCTTCTAAGATCTTGAAAGTGCACTTATCTCCAAAAGATATATCATTCTCTGCCATAAATTCCAGCCATTCATTCACCAGATATTCCTTTCGCGCTCTACGTGAATGAATTTTGACTCCCAGGTTATAACAACTTCCTTCTTGATTTTTTATTATCAAAGAGCGTGTCTGAGCAATTTTCTTCTTTTTAACAACTTCATCTGGGATGAACTGTTTTTCAAGTAGTATAATAAACAATGTTAGTATATGGAATAGTTGGTTAGAATTCAATGCATATAAGTGAACTGTGATTATAGTTAAAAATTGTATCGGATATCTTACGAATTTCTCTGTGGCAGTTTTTCAAATGTGTTGTTGTCTGCAGTAGATGATGGTGCTTTGTTGTGGCATCCTTGGTTATGCGTGTGCGCTTCTTTTTGTTCAACAGGTTCTTTTTTTGGGATTATAAATTCACTTCCATCAGGATGGAAAACAGTCATCGTCAGCTTTGGATTTTGAATTATGTCAAACACGAGAATGTAGCCGAATTTTAGCTGCATGTCTTTTATAACATTCATCCATCCATCTGTCAAATAGTATCGTCTTCCTCTTTTCTCTATCTTTAATTCCCATGTATGTCCTTCACCTGCAGATAGTTGTATTGACATGTTTGGAGGTTTATTTTTCATATTGTCTTTGAGAAAGTTTTTAGGGAGCCTCTGCAATAATTATATTAGACAGATGAGATGCAGTTATTTGTTATGTAAATTATAACACATTTATGGTTTTAAGTTATTTTGGGAGTTCATGGTTGAGAGTGTACAATGTGTTTCTCTGATCGTTTGGATATTGCATCGCAGAATGATGGTCCCAGTTGACGTGAATCTTTAAAGGCTTTGATTTTGTATTTGCATTCACTGTGAGCTTCAAATACTATCAAACAAACATCATCAAGCCCTAAATCATCAACAATATTTTTCCAGCCATCTGCAAAGTAGTATACTCTGTTTATTTTCCTGATGTTGACGTCCCAATGATGCCCGTTATCTGCCTGTATACAAATTTTGCTTTTGTTTTGTAGTTCTTTGTCATGAAAGAACCCAATTGATGGAGGTAGTGGCTGAAAGATTTACGATATAAGTGTGTGAAAGATAAACAAAACCAGTAAGCAATTATTTATATTTAATTGTATTCTCAGAGGATGTGTACCAGTCGAGAACGTGATGGTCGTTTTAACACTACGCAGAAAGATGGTGCCATTTGCAGACTGCAATTCCGAATGCACGCAAAGTCATGTCGTTTTGTAAGATATATGTTGTAGTTGTTATAGTCAGCTAATAAAATGTAATGCTATAAACTAAATTTTTTGATATATTATGTTGTGACAACTAAACAAGTGTTTCTACTGTCAATGTAATTTGCACTACTATGTTAAGTGCTACGGATGTCCTTATGCATTGTTACTTGCTATGTCATATATCACATCGTATTTTATCAAATCTTTAACTGCATGCAATAGTTAACTAAAGTTTATTCTTATTATTCGAAATGTTCAGCTCAGGAAATTCTAACTGCATGCAATAGTTAACTAAAGTTTATTCCTTTTAGTTTGTGCCTATGTTATCAGTTATCAGTAAAAGTAATTCATTCATACATCCATGGTTAAGACATATCTTATCAGCTATCACTAAAAGTAGTACAAACATACATCCATGGTTAAGGCTTGTATTGTTAAGGGTTCATAAGGGCATACTTGATTGAATGGTAAGGGCATGACAGGTTTTAAAAATTACAAGAGTGTTAATGAAGTATTAGAGATATATGTTCTTTAATCACGGATAAAAGTGGCTATAGTTTTTGACATTAAACATTGCATGTATAGGTCAAAAAACCAGCAAACTCAAGGTTGTCATAAACATAGAAAACCATATCATAAACCATTCTAGCAATAAAATCAACAAATATCGAAAACCTAATCTATCATAAAACACTCAACCACACATCCAAAATATGAGAGTCAGAGTGCAATATACAAAAAAAAAATCAGATCCCTATATCCAAAAAAATAAAATAAACGAAAAGCATACCTAAATACGGAATAAAATATCAAAAAAATTATAATCGGAGTAGAATCTTCACATATACGACAAAGATAATAACATAAAATACATGAACTTCACACAATTGATACAAAATCTTACAAGTCTTACAAAAAAAAAACATATACGATAACCATAGTTTCTCGGGGAAGAATCAACTGATGCAGATTGTGAAGATAATCCTTACTTAATCGATGAAGATAATTAGAAATAAACCATGAACATCATCCAAATCATAAAAATCTTGAAAGACAAACATATAAGGTAACCATACCTTCTCGGAGAAGAATCAAGTGATGAAGATTGTGGAGATAACCAGGTTTAAGAGAAGAAATGTTTCTTTTGTGTTGGAAATGAAGATTTGATCGATTGAAGATTTGAGATATGCAGTGTAGATTTGGTGATGATGAAAGGTTTTGTAGGGAAATGTGAAGAAGATGTGGGGATTGTTAGAGATGAACAAATATTTAGAAGACTTTTATAGGATCCGAAAAAATGGGTCGGGTTTTTAGGCCGGATGCTCCATTCCATGTTAAAAGATTGAGAAGGGAGTTTTGGAGCCAAAAACCATATTTGATGCCTTATTATTGAGTGTCACATCAGCCTAACTTATTTTCAAATATATGGTAGATATATATATAAAAAATATAAGATATAAGATAATATAATCCTTAATGAAATCTTTTGGGAATTTCATGTATAAATTTTTAAAGTTATATTTGTTTTTAGTTGAATTTTATTTTCGGCCTTGTAGTTTGTTTAGTTATGCCAATTCAGACCAAACTTCAAGTTTTTATCATTTTTGTCCCTGTCATTCTTGAAAGACGCCATCTTTGTCCAAAAAATTTAAGGTTGAATCAAATGATACAATTTTCAAGTTTGACCTGAACTGTAATAATTGGTCAAGGTGTAATGACGATGAATAAAAGGGGTTTGTAAATGTAACTGTTAAAATGAAGGAAATAAGCGGTAAAAGTAGAGTTTTCTGAATGGGACTACTAAAAAGAGAAGTAAATAAATGATGGTGTGAGAGAAAGTCGATGTAAATGGGGGAAAGTCTTGGTATTATGAATATGTTGCAGGGATCTTAAATAGTGCTGGTTATTTAAAAAAAAATCTTAAATTAGGTTAATTTTTTTTTCTTTATTGTTTAAAAATTATTAAATGGATGACATTATGGTTTGAAAATTTGAGATAATCATTTTAAAATTTGTGTGTTAGACGTGGTGAGTTTGACTTTGTCGCGCCAGCCTTTATTGCTATTTATTAGATAAAAATGATGTTACATTAGATTGTTTTATCCATTTAATATTAAATTATGGTAATTTTGTACGCTGTTGTGCTTTTATAAATTGTTGATAATATATTCTTATGATGTTTTTGTTAATGATTGTTGGTATATACTTGCAACTAATATATATAATATATAAAGTAAAACATATATGTTAATTAAAATTATATAAATTAAATTGTAATAAAGTGGTATTTTAACAACAGTTATTTGTATTTATTCCGAGCATGATATTACGTTAAATATAGCTAGATTCATATAACACAATGTTCTGATAGTGAGACTATGTATATATAATCTATAATAGGAGACTTTAAGCTGATGTAGGCAATCTTTAACATTTGCCACATGTCAATGCTGATGTCATAATTCCTTTTGTATATGATAGGATTTTATTATTATGATAAATTGGTTTTATTATTATGATAAATTGGTTTTTTTTGGAGGGAATTTTGAAATGCATGGGGATATGAACTGGGCATTTAATGCACCTGTGTGATGAGAAGTAATCATATCTCAACTCCCTCTTTCTTCTTCACACTTTAATCTCCATCTCTTTCTTCTTCACACTTTCTTTTCATTCCAAAATCGCAGCCGATTCTAGGGTTTATTTTCCTCATCTTCCACACGAACCATGTCATCCGCAAAGAAATCCCTCGGTGAATCACTATCTTTGTTACTCAGACCGATGAAGATGATTTTGTCATCTGAGGCTACGATGGCGAGATCTTGCGGTTCCGATTGGGATTATGACGGTGACTCAGGAGGTAAATCGAATTTGTTTTTTGTAGATTTATATCTTCAATTTTACTTTTTTGATTTTGCTGTGGCGATGATGGAAGCTTTTTGTTTCAGTATCTGATGGTGATGATGGGTAGCACAGACTCGCCGCCCCCACCTTTTTGTTGTTCCGTGTTCGTCTTCGAACCCTTTAGGGTTTCTGGATGGTGGTTGACGATGGTGGCTCTGGTTTCAATTGGTAATTTATGGTTGTTTAATGTTTGAATTTGCAATTTGATTAGATGAGGCATAATTTAGATGAATCATTTACTATTGTAGAATACTTGCTAATTTTGCAATTTGGAGATTATTTATAATTTGGAAATTATTTATAATAAATTTTGATGCCATGAGGTAATGAAACTAATTGATAGTTGTTTTGTTAGTATTTAGCTATATCTGAGGACGCTGGTAAGTTTTCCATTTTTTCGTTTGTAGATCGGTCATATAAATTGACGTTTGGACCTGATTCCTGTGAATTTGTGACATTCTCCTACAGATCAGGGCGGTTAGTCTCAATTCTTTATTGTTGTTCACTCTGAAAGATAAGGTACTTTTACCATCGCTGAAGATGTTCTTGGTCTGTTTGTTCTTAGTCGTGGGTTGGTCATATTTAGATGTATCTTTGTTGGTTGGTTTTGTTTGTGGTGATGATTTTTGGGTTGTTGTAGATGATGTTTATAGATTCAATGAAGGCAATCTGGATAATGTTTATAGATTCAATGTTGTTTGTTTGTTTTTCATTCATTTTACTTTTCTCTTAAATGTGTTTTCATGATAATAACAATTTGTTGATTACGATGACAGTTAGTTTGATAAGCAACAAACCGGTGTATACATGTGGAGGTTGCGGTGCAACACTTCAAGGTTGGTAGCATATAACTAACTATTTGTGTTTTGTTTATTTTTTTTGCAACATTTTGTTTGTTTTTATGTTTTAAGATTTTAATGTGTTAATACAGCGAAGAAGCGGAATAACAGTACAATTGACACCACATTACACAGAGTGGACAACAATTCTTCAGGAAAAACTGGTTAGTGCATTCAGAAGTTAATAATCTGAATTATGGAATGCTATTAAGATGTTTGTAAATTGGTTCTTTGTTGTTAGGTGATGTTGAGATTCTTGAATCAGTGAAAATCCGGTGCCATATAATTAAGTACAGGTTATACTTCAAGCCTTTTCGATTTCTTTGCAGGCGGATAGGTGGCTTTGGGAGGTATGAAAAACAGAATTGATAAATTTAGGGAAAATATGATTGAAAGATAATTAGCCAACAGTAGAGGATCTTATTCTATAGCCTCGATAAATTCAGGGGTGTTTTCAAATAATGCTTCCTAGATGTTTGAAGACCGATAAATGTCCAAAGAAGCAGCACTGTGGACACTTGTCGTTCTTTTTCAGTTTTCAAACATCTAGGAAACCATTATTTGAGAACACCCTTGCATTTATTGGAGTTGTAGAATGAGATCCTCTACTGTTGGGTTATCATCTTTCAAACCCATTTTCCCTAAATTTATCGATTTTGTTTTTCATGCAGGGACATAATCTATTTTTTAGTATTTCATTTGGCCAATGACCCATGTTCAAAGATAATTTATGTTTCAGACTATACAAAGATTGCCTCTTGGTTATCATAAGGTTAAATTTTAAATTAATATGGTCTCATTTGTTAATAAGTTTATAATTATACTTAAGCAATCACATTCTTTTTGTTAGGTGTCAATGCACCTAATGACAGCAACCATCATTGAGCCATCACATTCTTTCCATTTACATATCAGGTAATGGTTTTCCTTAATACATCTCGAAAATTAGGTTGTTATGTATGATTTTTCAATGTGGTTTTGAAACTTATTGGATAGTAATTGTCTCCACAAAAACATAGAAATATTTTGGTTTTGTGGCGCAGATTGTTTACTACATTATCAAGCAAAGAGAAAGAAGAAGACTTTATGGCAATGAAAGGGTGTAAACTCCCTCAAAGACCTAAGAAAAGAGCCAAGATGATTCAAAGAACCTTACTTGCAATGGAGGTAGAAGACATGTGTGTTATTACTCGTGGTCAAGATAACTTCTTTCGTGTTCATGTGAGCAAGAAAAGAGGAAGACACAAAGGATGTGTCAAACACAGTTCAGATGATATAGGTTCAGGTAATAAGAAGAAACCCTCTGTTTAAGAAGCAACCAGTGATAGTTTTTTGGTGGAAAACGTGGAGGGGTCGGTGACATTGTTGAGGGTTGTCAGAAATCAAATAGCATTTCCTGACAACGCTCGACAATATGACCGACCCCTCCACGTTTTCCACCAAAACACTATCACTGGTTGCTTCTTCAACAGAGGGTTTCTTCTTATTACCTGAACCTGTATCATCTGAATTGTGTTTGACACATCCTTTGTGTCTTCCTCCCTTCTTGCTCATATGAACACGAAAGAGATTATCTTGAACATGAGTAATAACACACATGTCTTATACCTCCATTGCAAGTAAGGTTCTTTGAATCACCCTGGCTCTTTTCTTAGGTCTTTGAGAGAGTTTACACCCTTGGCGATAAAAAGTAACGGAAAGAAGGTGCTCATGTTCCATATTGTGATAGCAAACTTACGCGCCTCTTACATGGAATATTGTGTTTTGATCAAGTGAATGAGGCTCCGTTGAGAGTGTGAGGGTTTTTTATAATAACCTCCCTTTTACCCTTTGATCTTCTGATCATATATGAGTTGATGATCTTCTTATATTGTGTTTTGATCAAGTGAATGAGGCTCTGATTGCTTTACTTTTTTGCTGCTTTTAATTGTTTGAAAGTAGGAGGTTGTGATGATAAAATGTAACATCATATTTTACATATAGATGTAGACAAAAACTTTTATCATTATACTTATAATACTAACACATATTGTTTTTAACATTGGTTTATAAATATATGTAACTAAACACAAATAATTTAAACGATGTATTATAATCTATTTTTTAATATTTGATTTCGATGGTTATTAAACCTACCCGTGTGTTCACATGGGTCCTACAATTAGTGATGTCACACCCTCAAATTACCACCTAGGGAGTGTCCCTGTTAGGCGTGTGACCACTAGTAATGAGCCACCAATTACATTGAATCCATAAGCTTAAAATAAAGTTTCATCATTTAATAGTAATAAAATCCAAACATAAGTAATTCAAAAACCATCAAGTTCAGCGGAAGCGTTAACGTAACATAATGTAAATACTTTCCAAACAACCATAGTAAATAAATGTTTGATAGATAAACCCATCAATGCAACCATGACCACTCACGCCCTCCAGCAAGCAAGTTCCTGTTCCCAAGTACCTAACGACCTGCGAGCATGTAACAAGTGTATCAGACAAAGCTGGCGAGTTCACAGTTTTAGAAAACGTTTGTTACCAGTTGTATGTAAAACAGTTCACTGACAAATGCAAGTAATATTGTTAATATCTCATTTCCGAACAAGACGGCTCCTGATGTACATGACTGCCCTATCCCACGTACCCCTATCTAGTACTGGGCCCGACTGGGTCATTAGTTCACATCCGTCCTATCCAGGAGCGGTGTGAGGGTGCCAAACCTAAGTAGCGCTACCAACTAATACCCGAATAAGGGACTTACAAAAATGATAGGTGAGAATATTAACCAATATACCCGTTTTTACCCAAACCACTGACTGTCCCCAACCACTGGGACGCATGCTCGAATGTAGTGAACTCACCTTAGAGTGCTCGGCAGAGTGTTTCACTTGTTTTTAATTAATCAAGTCGACCACGCCCTATTATTGATTCCATTTAGTATTAGATTCGTATTCCAGTATCATCACATTCACAATCATATAACACATAACTGCTAGAAATCGGGTATTATTCATAACGCATTTAAATGTTGTTTATCTACTACGTGAACCCTTATACATCTCAAATCCACCATATTTGACAAGTAGTACCAATATAATACCCTACAACTTTACCATATAATAACCATACAATAGGCATTTAACAATTTGTATTATGCCCCTTGGGTTGCACGGCCCAACTATTCTGATCCAATCGTTTAACCGTGCAGTCCACACATTACAACCAACCCCATCCAGCCCAATACCCGGTTCAAATGTATTCCAACTAATGGATTGTATGGCCCCAAACAATTATATAACATGCCAATATCAAGGGTGTACACACAACATGGTCTGTCTATTGTGCACTCGTAATGTGCTGGTGCTCGGAGCCCAATTCTATTGTTGTGCTTCATATGCCAACTGGTTAGCACAATGGCCCAAAACTCATCACTGATTAAAGTGGGTGTGTGCTAGGTGACCCCCATACGGCCCAAATATCACAACCGAATTGCAACATTGAGTTTATTCTTTTAACACTTATCCGTACATTTTAGTAACCCCTCGGCCCCATATGATTTATTTTATAATTCTAATTCTTGATCCTAGTGAACCGACCCACATGATCATTCCCACAGTAAATCATCACCACACATGATTCCTTAGCCACATGCTTATCCTACAATAGTCAAACCCCTTTAGAATTTAAGAATCATAGTGTAGCCCTAGATCCTATCATTATCTACCATCATTATGGCTTTTATAGAGTGTACGTGTACTTCTTCTATGAACCAAGATCACACACATAGATAAGGTCAAAACAATTAAGAACTAACATACAAACATGAATTCTTTAAGGGTTTTACTCTCATGCAGATCTGTAACAAAACTATATCAAAACCAAGACTCAAACCCATATATCCGGACATCTAGCATCGTTCTATTCATACCCGGACATAACAACAACATTCCTGCATTATTCAGCTAATTCACATTACACATAAACAACATCATAGTCAATTCGATCTTTGAATATCATTACCGAACCTAGCATGTACGTCACTCTATCCTAGCACTTCTTGATTATGTTAAAACAGAAAGTTTAGCATACACACCCTACCTCATATTCATGAAATCAAGGTCACACATATAACAAGACCATACAAATAGAACTTAGCACGAAACGAATCACTTACCACAAATCATGATCCAATGGAATGGTGTTTCAAAAGGGTTTGTTCACTGCCGTCGCACAACTATTAGAGAGTTTAGGGTTTGAGTTTATGTATGCTATCAAGTCACGTAATCCTTTTGTGCGTGAATATAACGTATGGTAACCGACCCCCTAATCAAAACAATCATTTATTGGACTTCTACCCGGCCCAACTACTATTTTAATGTATGTAGTGTGTACGTGTGAATGATATTTCCTAGCCAACCCATGAGTTGAGTAATAGGGCCCAAGTAATCGGCCCACAACCACTTTTATTGGACTTGTGTGGGTTTGCCTAAGATAACAAGTAACTAGGAGGAATGTGATTCGAGTTACTCGTGACCCGCACGTAATCAGTTGTCACTTACATTTAATGTTATCCCGCAACATTTAACGTTTCTAAATCAAGTAAAGCATAAAGAAGGAAAACAATGAGGGTTTTAGAATCGCAGAAATGAACGGCACTAACCTGAAATGTTCGAGTTGTCACATCATCCCCAACTTGAAAGAAATTTCGTCCCGAAATTTGACAAGTAAACTCTACGGAGTGAAGTGGGAAGTCAAGGTTGTTGCGGATTTTGCTCAGGTGTCACAAGTGATCTACTATAGTAAGTATTTTATTTTAGATAGAATGGATTGTGTTTTAACGAAAGCTTTTGATTTTGATGGTATAACATTGTGTTTTTTCTTTTGTGTCTTTTGTTTTTGTTAATATAATTGTGTTTTTTATATTCAGACGCATCAAAACTTATTACATCAACAGCTGTATATTTTTTTATATGTGACACGGGAGTATAGTAGTTACGGGTAAATGAGCTTTTGCCCGTAAAACTTTTGATAATGAATAGAAATATTACATGTTAACAAGAGGTATACTCTAGAACTATCTAAATCCCATGGGCTTTCAAAAATCGGATAACATGGGCCTTGAAAGCGTCATCCTATTTAGGTGCAACATAGGTTTTAAAGGAGATAAAAGAATAGGTCCATCTCAAACCAATCATTAAGTGAGCATTGGGTTCATCTGGTTTAACATAAGAGGAAAAAATGGGCTGCCAGATCATGCCAAACGACAGTCCAAATCCCTATATGTAAGAATCTTTGTGTAACTAATAGATGAAGTGTTCTTTTATTTTTAGAAGATTAAATAAAACAAGGTATACCTTATTAAAAGTAGTCTTTATATCCTCCCCAGTATGTATGATTTCTATCAATATGGTTACTTAGACTGGAGGGTATGGGGGCCGGCCTTGCCTCGGCGAGCCCTGGCGCCGGTCACCCACACCGTCTCCTGAGGATTGTCCCGGCTTCTCAGTCGCCTGAAGACGACATCGACGGGCCTCTTTTTCTCTCCTCTCTCTTTCTCTCTCTAAAATCAAATCAGTTTATTTTTTTCTTAAGTGTTTCTATAAATAGTGTGGGAGCCCATCCTCCACCCCCTTGGTCCATCCTCTTTAGGTCCATCTTCACTCCTGTTGACGTGGCGTCCTACGTGGTGGCCCACCCTCATGGGGATGACCCTCCCCATACCCTCCAATCTTATTTTAGTAACTTCCCAATTCCTATTCTCCCATTCTATTAGGTCTTTATGTTAAGTGTTTTTTTGTCTCCTTTACCATTTTTAAATAAATGTGCTTCTTCTAAATGACGTCAAGATCTCATTCTTTTGAATAACAGGTATGATGTCTATAAATTCTTTGGTTTTTTGTTCTAATTATTGAATTATGTTTTGGTGATATTGTTAGTTATTGCTTATTTTTCGTGAGTACTTAATATGTTGTATATAGGATGATGAATGAGAATAAGAATGAAGTTTCAGTAAAAAAAATTTCTATATTTAAAAAAAATGAATATATATTTAAATAATTATGTTTTTTATGCATGTTATATTTGGGTTCGGTTTATTAAGTGGTACTATTTTTTGTAATAAGATTTGAATAAGATTAAACATTCATTTAACTGGTATTCAGTGTGGGGGGGGCAAAAAGGTAATTTCTTATTATTGTTTTGAGATTAACTGTATAATAGTCAAGAAAAGGGAAAACGATGAACATTCGGTTTTAACGGAAACTTAGGGCTCGAAGTTATACAATTTGCGATTGTGTTTGTTGCTTTGTGTACTAATCTTAATCATTTGGAACTACATTTGCAATGGCGTCTACTGCAAACGTTGACTTACGATTTACAAGTAAGTTGTCATGGTGTTGTTGATTGCTATTTTCATTGTGTTTTGATTTGTTTAAGTCTATTGGTTAAATAGGTAAGAAATCGTCAAGAAATTACAGTGAAGATGAAGTAGGTGATACTGTTAGAGGAAGTAAAAGCCAAGAGGTTGAAGTGGAAATTGCAAAGAAACATATAAGTGGAATAGAAAGAAGTCATTCTGTACAAGCAAAGCTAATAGATTCGTAAGAAGAGGTAAATGCGTTTCATATATTTTTGGTATGGTTTATTTCTTATTTTTTATTTTTAATGTTTAAACAGAAGTTGTTCAAGTATATTGTGTTTTTAGATTTGTGATTTTGTTTGGAATATTGTTTCTACAAGTCGGTTAGTTTTTGTATAACTGTAATGTGTATGTAGACGTTTGTTTTTGTTGTATAAAGTTGTATCTACTATGTTTTTTATATTAATTATGCTTTTTTTTAATATTGTGGTTTTGGAAATCATTGTGTTTGCATATGTTACTTGATTATTTGCAGTATCTTGGTGCATGTTGTGTTTTTTACATATGTGGTAAACTATAGGATTGTGTTTTTGTATTGATTTTGTATGTTGAATATTATGTGTTGTTTTACAACATTGTAATGTTATAGTTCCTGATAGTATTTTGTTAAAGTTGGCAGAATATGTTGGAGAAATGTAATCAAACTTGGGTCTATCAAGTTTAAAATCATCAAATCAAGTGTAGTTGTGCTTTCTGATTGTGATTACTAGATAATAATAAAAAACAGGTTGATAAATATAACACAATGTTTAAATTGTAACACTGTGATATATTAACAAGACAATGTTGTATTGTATGTTGTAGTCATTAGATAATGTCAATAGTAGGATTAAATAACGTGTTACAATTAATATTTTTTATGTGTTTTGTTTCTAATAAAATGTGGAGAGACATGAAGGATCTTTGTCAGGTGCTGCTGTGAAACGAAAGAGTGAAGGTATGTTATAGATCAATTTAAAATGATTAAATATAATATACATTTTTTCCCTTCATAGTTTATTATTTTATTTGATTTGCTGCTGCAGTTTTACAGGCAGACTGTGGTGATGCTGATGATTATGATGATGTTGATTTTGTTAATCCTGCTGCATCAAAAGTAAAAAAACCAGGTATTCATTTAAACATGAAAATCTTAGTTGTAGTTTGTTTCTAAAATTCGTTAAGTTATATAATAGTTGATGATACATTACCAAAGAAGAGACGTCGAAAGGACCAATCTGAGGAATCAAATCACCATGAATGTCAAATGTTTTTCCCATATACTGGTGAGAATATTTTACCAAGATGTTCACCAAGCACTCTATATGATTGGATGCTAGAGTTTAATGACAAGAAAAAGAACGTTGTAAGAGATATTGGTTTTGGTCCTATTCTAAATCTGAAGATTCAGCATGTTCCTACCAGCTTGGGACTTTGGTTGGCTAAGAACTATGATGATTCAACAAGAATATTAAATCTTGGATCTCAGTCAATAAAGTTAAGTCCATAATTGGTTCACAAGGTATTGGGAATTCCGAACGGATCAAGAATAATAACAGAGAACAATAGGCCAAGCATAAAAAGTCCTGTTGTTAAACTGTGGAGAAGTCAATTCCCAACAGGCTTCACCAGGTTTCTTATACAAGAAACAAAAACTTATTTGGATAGGCGATGCAAGAGAGAACGCAATGATTGTGGAATGTTGTTTGTTCTTAACTTTTTGGTGTTGATGTTTACACATCTAGGAGAAGGAACGAAAAGTGGCACTGTCAACCAAAGATTTTTGCCATTAATAACAAAGGATGTTGACATAAAAGAACTGGGTTGGTGTGATTACATGCTAACTTTGTTAGACAGAGCGAGAAAAGGCTGGCACCCTGCTCAAGTTTTTAATGGGCCTCTGTTTTTGCTTGCGGTAAGATCATAAGTTAAATATTAATTTGTCATTTGTGGCATTTATCCAAACAAAATGGTGTGACAAATATTTGTTTTGTTTACAGCTTATCTATGCAGATCATACAAGCAAGTTGCATGATGTACGTGTTAAACGTAAAGGTTTGTTTGTTATAGAACATATTGAAGAGCGTACATTATGCAAACTGGAGGACATAAAGAATAAAGGTCTGAAGTCTGAGAAAAGAAGAAAGAAAGGTATACTTCAAAGTCTAAAACAGGATTAAAGACCAAAAAATCAAAGGAAAGCGAGGTGCGTCAACGTTCTTCAACTGGTGAACCCATGCATGAAAAGGTGGAACGGCAAGTCGATGCTGACGAGGGCAAAGACAATGATGGTGCTGGTGTCGAGGAGGATTTGATTCATGAAGATATACATGGAGAGGATGAAAGGCAAGTGGATGCTGATGAGTGTAGAGACAATGATCGTTATACTCGAAATATACATTCGAATAGGCGGGATGAGAATGCAGATGTTGGCAGGGAATCAAACATTCCCGTGGCAGAAGAACAAACGGAGGAAGCAGAATCGGTAAGACACAAAAACATATAGTATTTAACTCTGAATATATGATATATATATATATACATATAGAAAAAGTATATCGTACATTACGGCTTAATGTACTTCACGTACAACAACGTGCGTGATTTGTTATATAACATGCGTGATTAATGTTTTCAATATGCGTGATTTTGGATTTTTGAGTTATAATGTGTGTGATTTTAAAATGAATGTCCGTAATTACCTGTCGTATGCGATGTACGTTAAGCCGTAATGTACGTTAACTTTCCTGTATATATATAGATATATATATATATATATATATATATATATAGTTTTTATCATCTTTTATTGTTCATATTGAAACAGGTTTTTGTCAGAAATTTGACTGTAGGAATTGAAAAGGCAAAAGAGTCTTTGAAGATTGTAGAGACAATGCTGAATGAGGGGTTTACGGTCTATACAGATAATCAGGTGATTAAAGAAGCTAAAGCTCAATTGGATCCGTTGATTTCATTTGCAAAAAATGCAGGTTTTATGAGCAGAGATCCAGATTCATCTCCAAAAGATGATAATGAAATACAGAGTAAGGGAGAAAAGAAGACTCAAAGTCAAGAGACGAAAACTGATTGTAATACTGGTGTAAATGTAAATTCAGTTGAAAACATGGAAAGTGTGCATGTTGTCCCGTTGGTATCTGCGTGTGTTTCAAATGAAACAATGTATCAATCTGCATCAAGTCAACGATCATGTGATCAAAATATCTCACACATCATATCAGATGAAAAGGATGAAGAAATTGTAGTTGATTCTACAGATGAGACTTTGGTGCCAGCATTACCTTACATTAACCGGGTGGTGGAATTGAGTGAAAAGTTGACATTTTTAGAGAAAATTTATTCTGATTGGATTTTCTCTGCCAGAGGATTTGAAATGTATGTGTTTTAACTTCTTTTCTTATAATGTGCTACGATTATAAGTTAATCGATGTTTTAACTCGTATTCATTGTAGGGACGTTGTTTTTCAAATTGAAGATCAGCCAGATTCAGGTCTAACAAGGATAGTGCTAGAAACATTGAGTCATGATGAGTATGTCCATTTTGCTGTTGTTAATGTGTGGGCCAGAATCTTAAATCACGAGGAGAAGTTTAAGGCTGATGACAAAATTAAGCGATTGTTTTGTACATATCAGATGCTGGTAAGTAAATAACATAAGTGAATTGTTTATTTATTTATTTATTTTAGTAACGTTATTATAACTGATACACAGGATGGTGGCACATATGGTTCAAGCTATGAGATGATGCAAGCTGAATTTTTTGGAAATATGATTAAAGTTCTAAAAGAAGAACAAGTAGCATCGTTGAAAAAAGTTGATCTTTTATTCATACCTGTTTTGCAATCTGATCACTTCTACTTGGTATGCTTTCATATGAAAAAGTGCCAAATAGCTGTGATTGATAACAGCAGTCTATATGATGATAGTTTTGACTTAAAATACCGAGGCTGGCCAGAAAAATTGGTACATTCCTTGACATTTAAAAAACACAATCATATGGAAAAGATAATTTGTTTATATTTATTATCGTTATATTGCAGAGGCATTTAGTAGCAGATTTTATGTTAATTCACGGTGTTGTGGGTGGACGTAAGATGCACAAAGCTCAAATAAGTCGACTAAAAATGTCGTGGAGAACCGTAGACAACAAAGTTGATTGTGGTATATTTTTAATGAGGCATATGGAGACATTCGAAGGGAGTTCTTTACGATGTTGGCGATGTGGGTTTGTGAAAGAAGTAGATTGTGGGCAGAAAGAACAATTAGATGAATTAAGATGCAAATATGCAACCAAAATATTGTTGCATTATCTTAATGCTCGAAGGCAGTTTGTGTATAATGATAGTGAAGCTTATGTTATGCTGGATGCAATTGAAAGGGAAAGGTTGAAAGAGCAAGCACGAGGAAGTCGTGTGGAGCGAATGAAACGTATTGTCCTGTGTGATATATTCCTGTTGCTTAAAACATTTGGATATTAGGTTGATTGTTTATATGTAGCTGTTGTTGTTTGAATGTGGTCTGGTCAAATGAATGTTTAGGTTTAATGCTAATGTATGAATGTTATAAGCTCTATGTTGTTGTGAAAAGTGTAATGTCTATAAACAAAAACAATATATTTATAAAAACAATAAAAACATTTTTTTTATTCAAAGCACAACATCTGATAAGATTTGAATTTTCATTCATACAAATTACAATGTTATAATATGGTTTCATTTCAATTAATAAGTTAATCTTTAGTTGTAAATCAACTAAAGTATTTTGTTTTAGATATAATGGATTGTGTTTTAACAAAAGCTATTTATTTTATGGTATAACATTGTGTTTTTTCTTTTGTGTTTTTTTTTCTTTTGTGTTTTTTTGTTAATATACTTGTGTTTTTATATTCAAACGAATCAAAACTTATTGAGTAAATTTTCGTTTTACTCCCCGCCTCTAACTCCATCCAAATTGTCTGTTTTTCCATTTTACTTCCTGTATGGAGCAAAATGGAAAAACCATAGCAAACTATTGGTTGGAAATGGCTATTTTTGAAGGTTTCGGGCAAAATCGTTAAAGTGGCCAAACCACAGGGAGCAAATCGGAAGTTTACTCAAACTTATTATATCAACTGCTGTATTTTTTTTATATGTGACACGAGAGTGTAGTAGTTATGGGTAAATGAGCCTTTGGCGGGAAAACTTTTGTAAATGAAGAGAAGTATTATATGTTGACAAGAGGTATACCCCTGATCTATTTAACTCCAATGATTCCTGTAACATGCCTTGGGGTTGTAACACAAGTATTGCGTAGAGTGCCGACTAAAGCTAATTGAACTAGGCACATGAGTAGGTGTGATTTTTTTCCTATGAAGCTAACTTGTGGTCCACAACTTAAAACAAATGATAATTTATCTATAATTTTTAGATAAATTCTTTATGCTTTATCAGTGCTTTGACTTAACAGTTATTTACAGGATCAGCAGTGCTTTGACTTAACAGTTGTTTACAAGATCAGCAGTTGTTGAGAAGAGCAATTCTTTATGGGAAGTAACTACCCACTTCCAATTCTCGCATATTATTTGTACCAATTTGGGATGTAGCCTTATAATTTTGATTAGGATATCAATTGGCGGTTTATTATATAAGTTAAATTAAACTGTTTTTTATTTCCTTCGAAATTATGTTCTCCTATAAAACTGGAAATATCAACTGTTCCATTATCTTGATATGTGTCGTGTGTATATAGTAGTTGCTACAATACTTGAACGTGTGTTAAAAACCGTTGTAGAATAGCTTATATAATAGGAACATGTTAGTATAAATCTATTTAGGTTTGTGAATTTGTAGCAGAATTTATAGATTTATCCTTCAAATATTGAGCAAGTGATGGAGAAAAATGCATCTACAAGAAGTAATAATCCTGTTCATTTAGGTGATGACCGGCTGCAGACGTTTATCAATCCTTTAAATCGTCAAGAACAGGTAATTTAGTAATATCATCAATAAATAAAGTTTATTTGTAATATTTTAATATTATTGTTTTGTTGTTTTGTTGTTTTGTTATTTTTATTTTGTTTGATTACAGGCCGACAGTGGTAGTGTAGAGATAATTTCTGTTGGGCCATTTAGTCCTTATAAATCCCACCTTTCTCGTGAGTTCAGTGAGGAGGTGATATATATTGAAGTTGTAATTTTTTAAATCTTAGTAAAATTTGTTATGTGATAGTTTCTAGCTCGTAATGAAACAAGTTATTTCTCTTATCCAGATACAAAGGATTGAGAGGCAGCGCAAACGATCTAGAGACTTGCTATATTGGAATTGGGATGATGTTGTTTCGATCAGCAGTTCTAACGAAGAAATTGAGTTTATTGATATGACTGTTGATGCTGATGTAGATGAGGTTATCGGTCAGTCTGGTTTTGACCAATTTCTGATTCTGAAGATGAAGTTGATGATACCGCTGATTCACTAGAAAGTTACAATCGAAAACTTAAAGTTCCAAAAGTTTCAATTCACCGTTGTTCTCGTGTTGTGAAACTTTGAATTTATCGTTTTATTTTATGTATAAAATGTTGGTGTAAATTTCTCTGTGTTGTTTTTTGTTGCAAGTATTGAACTATGTTTTGGTGTTTTTGTATGTTTTTTTTTTCTTTTTCGTATGTAGTTAGTAATATATAGTATGATGAATGACAATTTATGTGTTGGTTTTTGTTCTAATTATTTTTTCATGTTTTGGTGATATTGTTAGTTGTTGCTTTTTTTTTGGGAGTTCTTAGTATGTTATATATAGAGTGATGAATGAGAATAAGTATGAAGTTTCAGGAAATTGTATTTTCTATATTTAAAGAAATAACTTTATATATAAATGATTATGTTTTTTTTATGCTTCTTATATATGGGTTCAGTTTATTAGGTGGTTTTTTGTAATAAAACTAAACATTCGTTTGAGTGGTATTCAGTATGGGGGTGAAAAGGTAATTTGATATTAGTGTTTTTAAATTATCTGTATAATAATCAAGAAAAGGGTAAAGGATGACATTCAGTTTTAGCTGAAAGTTAGGGCTGAAGTTATAGAATTTGCGATTGTGTTTGTTGCTTTATGTACCAATCTTAATCATTTGGAAATACTTTTGCAATGGCGTCCACTCCAAACATTGACTTGCGATTTACAAGTAAGTTGTTCTCATGGTGGTGTTGACTGCTATTTTCATTGTGTTTTGATTTCTATAAGTCTATTGGTTAATTAGGTAAGAAAAACTCAAGAAATTACACTGAAGATGAAGTAGGTGATACTATTAGAGCAAGTAAAAGACAAGAGGTTGACGTGGAATCTGCAAAGGAACATATTAGTGGAAATAGAAAGAAATCATTTTGTTCAAGCAAAGTTAAAAGATTCGTAGGAAGAGGAGGTAATTGTGTTTCATATATTTTTGGTATGATTTGTTTATCATTTTTAGTGTTAAAAAGAAGTTGTGTAAATATATTGTGTTTTTAGATTTGTGATTTTGTTTGGAATAATGTTTCTACAAGCCGGTTAGTTTTCGTATAAATATGATGTGTATGCAGACATCTGTTTTTGTTGTATAAATTTGTGTTAATATCCATTAATAATAAAGAACATGTTGATATATATACCTCAATGTTTAAATAGAAAGGCTATGTTATATTATAAAGTCAGTGAGGTATTGTATGTTGTAGTCATTAGATAATGTCAATAGTAGGATTAAATAACGTCATATAATCAATTTTTTTGATGGGTAATTCAATTTAAGCAGGTTTATTGTAATTCAGGTATATGTTTAAACATCGCTATAGTGTAATTCAATTTAAACAGCTATAGTTAGAATTATTAAATATTTGATAAACATCGTTGTGATTTTACATATTCTTAGTGTATAAAACATCGGTTTATGAGAGATGTATTTAGTCATGTATAACCTCCATCCACTAATTTCATGATTTTCGAAAATTTTGTGACCTTAGGCAGTTTTCAGTTTTTTATTCAAGTAAATATAACTTACCTGTCCAATTGAGTTTAAATTAAATCTGTATTATAAATACATGTTCAAAGTTGTTTCAAATTTACACATTAGAAGAGAAAAGTCTGTCTTTGAGGTTGAATCTGAGAAGGTATGAGTTTATATTTTTTTTTCTCTAATCTTCATGTGCTTTGTTATTTTATTACTTTCAATTTTTATTTTGTGTTATTCGTATATAAAAAACTTTTGTATTGCATTTTGTAGATGTCAAGTGATGAATTTATCATAAAGTCTTCGTTGAAAAACGTGTATGACCTTTGGCAAATCATGAAGGTTTGTTTAAATTTTTATAATTCAAAAAGTACAAATTTTTTTTTGTTGAACTCAATTATTTTCGTATTTTTCAATTTATACAGCCTCAATTTGTTATCATACTTGGTACTATTAAGGCTATAGATAAGGATTTTGGTTGGCACTATGTGGAGTGTCCAAAATGTTTAATGGAGGCGGGTACAGATCTTGTAGACTGTGTGGGTTTGGAGTCACATTATTTTCATGTGTGCTTCAACCGTGATTGTGATGAAAGTGTTATATATCCAGTTCCAAGGTAATATGAGCTTTTTCTATTTATTTTAATATTTGTATGTTTTATAAAATAATCGATTTGTATATATGTGTTTTTATATTTAACTTAACTAGATTCAAAATAAAAGTTCAAGCGGAAGATAATACTGATGATGTTCCACTAATATTATTTCACCCTCTGGCTGATGAAATCATTGAAAAAGTTGTTCTCAAGTCGGCTGTTCAATTGCTTAAAGAAAACTCATCAACTGTATGTATAAATAATCTTTACTTCTCCTATATTTTTTTTCAATGTATTTAAATATTTTTTTATATTAATTTTATCATAAAATATTCTGATTCACAGGATGTTGAAGAAGTAATGTTTCCTGTTGATTTAGACAAGTTGATTGGAAAGATGTTTGCTTTTAAAATTGAGATAACAACTTATAATCTGACTAATTTTGATGAAATGTATCTTGTCACAAACATGACTGATGATAAGTCAATTATTAATGAGCTCAAAGAAAAGATGAAGATTACTGAGGTATTTTTTATTTCAATACATGATTCGTATTTATACATTTATATTTACATTATATTTAATTCTATTATTATTTTCTTAATTTTGTCATTTGTTTCAGGGAAACGATAAAGAATTTATCAAAAAAAAGTCACATTTCAAGTGTTAAGATTGATGATGCTGATACCAGTTGTGATACCAATGAAATCAACAAACGTAAATTGGTTGACGTCTATAAGTCTTCAACTCCAAGTAATTTCAAGGATTTGGAGAAAGTTAGCAAGAAATAATCTTATCTCATATCTCTATTAATTTAAATCAGTTGTTATGATTTTTAGGTTTTTCCAATGGGTATTTTGGATATTTCAGTTTGTTTGATTAAAATTTAGTTATATGCAGTATGTTTTTTTTATGAATTGTGTTTTTTTATATGATGGAATCGAGTGTAGTTGTGGTTTCTGATTCTGATGAATAGATAATAATAATAATAAAGATCAGGTTAATAAATATAACTCAATGTTTAATTAGAAAGACTATCATATATTAAAAAGTCAGTGATGAATTGTATGTTGTAGTCATTAGATAATGTCAGTAGTAGGATTAAATAACGTTATACAATCAATATTTTTGATGTGTAATTCAATTTAAACAGCGTTAATGTAATTCAGGTATATGTATAAACATCGCTATAGTGTTATTCAACTTAAACAAGTTTAGTTAGAGTAAATAAATATTTGATAAACAACAATGTGATTTTACATATTCATTGTGTATAAAACATCGGTTTATGAGGGATGTATTTAGTCGTGTATTACCTCCATCCACTAATTTCATGATTTCCGAAAATTTTGTGACCTCAGCCAGTTTACAGTTTTTTATTCAAGTAAATATATCTTACCCGTCCAATTGAGTTTAAATTAAAACTTTATTATAAATACTGAAGGGGTAAGGGCCCAAAAACCTCATAAAAAGGATTTGAGACCATACCACAAACCAACCTTTTAACCTTTTGACCTTGCGCGACCGCGCAGTGGTCTCACAAGAGGAAGAAGAAATCAGCAATTTATAGTCGCGCGCCCAATGGAAAACATAAATCCTTGCGCCTTCTCCCATTTAACAAAGGATCAAAATCCTTTGTTCAATACCTCCGCCTAAATATCCAGACTTGGATATTATTTTACCCAGACTTGGGATTTATTCGTCTGTGTCCACACAGCAAGGTGTCACACCAGATTACAGCAATAATATTCTAGAAAGAAATATAATCGTGCACCACCCAGATGGTTATAACCGTCTGGACACGTGTCATCACCACAAGCAACCCTGAAATCACAACGAAGGCATGCAATTGGAGAATAATCTCCACTTAATCACTTTCCACGTGGCAATCCCCTAGCCATAGATCAAACCACGATCCGTGTGCATTCACATCGGATCGAGTCAACTTGACGTTGGATCAAAGAACTTAACGGAAGAAAATATAACCGCTACGGCGTTAGCATCTTCCGTCATCTTTTCAATAACAGGTTTTCCCTCCCAAACTCCCGGTTATAAATAAGAGAACTGTTCAGGTATAAACTCAGATCACACTCACTTCTCACATACTTTACTTCTCCATTACCAATACTTATTCTCACACCGTAGTCGGGTCAAGGAGAGAACCCTTTTCTCCCCTTGGCGAGGCTAACGGTGTTCTTTTTTGCAGAATCATCGGAGAAGAAATTCAATTACAACTGGATCAACCGAGGGAGAGCTAACCTTTTTATGCGGATTCAAACCCCCTAACTATCTCGGTTCCGACCATTTAGTTAGTGTTTCTTCATTAGCGCCCACCGTTTTCTCAGTTTTTCTAGTTTCTACCTCGTTTCTATTCAGTTCATTCCGTTTTCTGTTTTTGCACATGGCAGAAAATTCGTCATCTCACCGGCAACCTGGTCCTCGACCAAACGTCGGAAACAATTTACCAGTAGAAGGGATCGTAGAAGAGGCCTCAGACGATAATGAGGTTCAATCCAATCGAGCAAATGATCCTGTTACTCCAGGAATGCTGCCAGCAAATCCTGCACAATCAATTTTACCACCAGGAGAAACTCCGATATCATGGTATGTCCGGTCCCAAGGGGCATTAAACGCAGTATACACACAGTTGTGTGCTCAAACTGCTCCCGTAACCCAATCCCGAAGGCCGGGATCTAGAGCTCATGCCTCTCGGCGAGAAGAATCAACTTATGATGATACAGACAGATACCAGAGACAACACCACGGTGAACCACATCCTCGTCAAAGACAATCGGTTCATGACAGGTTGGGTTCCCAACGGGATGCTCATACTGATGAATCCGATCAAACATATCGTGTGAGTGCAAACACCAGCGTGTTCAACAAACTGCAGCCAAACTATAACAAATGCCGGCCTCGAGCGGTTTATAACCCTTAGGCAGAGCATAACTATGACTTAGTTTATCGCCCTGCTGAAGCGGCAGAAAACTCAAAGTTCATATTAGAGATAGCTCTGGCTCCATTGGAAAGGGCCAAATTACCATCTAACGTTGGGAAATTCAATGGGTTAACTGACCCTGATGATCATCTAAGAGTATTCACCAGCGCAGGGTTGGTTGGCGGATGGACTCTTCCGCTATGGTGTCATTTGTTTGTACAAACACTAACCGGCCCAGCGCGAATCTGGTTTGATAACCTACCAACGGGCCAGATCGAGTCGTGGAAAGATCTGCGTAGAAAGTTTTTAACACACTTCAGCCAACAAAGGCGATCAATGCGCGACACATCCGACGTCATGAACATCTGGCGCCGCGATGACGAGAATCTGGAGGATTTTATCACCAGATACAATCAAGAAGTGTTAGAGATTGGAGGTGTTAACGAACAATTAATCCGTGCTCAGTTCAAGTACGCGGTTAGATGTGACGACATGGTCAAGGTATTATCGGGAACAGAGGGCCTTCCCACAAGTTGGGAAAAGATAATGGCGGCGGCTAAGGTTTATGCGCAGACCGAGAAAAACCTTACTACAAACAGGCCACCGCCACCACACAACAGGCCCGCAGACTTAAGCGCAACTGGTGAAAGAAGGTACAAAAAGCCATGGCGCGAGGCATCAGGAAGTCGTTCCTCTGAAGATGCCCGCACAACAATCAACAAGCTCTCTGCACAAAGAGAGAACAAGCACGAAAATAGGGAGAGGCAGTGGACTCCCCTAACAAAGACTCCGGCGGAGGTTTTAAGTACTGAGGACCACCAATTCAAACCTCCGATTCCGATGAAGAGTAAACGTGGTCAAGACCTGACGCAATACTGCGAATATCATAAGGATAACGGGCATACCACGAATAACTGCATATCTCTGCGCACGGAAATAGAGAAGGCCCTAAAAAATGGAGAACTTACACATTTACTCCAGAATATGCGCAAGGAGATTAAGCAGATTACCCGGGGAGAAGAAAGCTCAAGCAAACGGGCTAAAACTTAAAGGACTCTATAAGTTTTCCGCAGAAAAGACATGACTTATCAAATGCGGCGGAACTATCAGGGAGTAAGTTAAGTTCCATTTTATTATCAAAAAAGCTTTGTAATGCCTCTGAGCACTATCCATGAATAAAATTACAAAGTTTCTACTATTTTTGTGTTTACAAAGCGCATGCAATTTCTTTTTAGTAAGTGCAAAAACATTATGGTAGTATAACACAAAGCTCCATGCGCGGTCAGTGATCACGTCACAAACGACCATAAACTCACACATGAGCTTCATACCAACTTTATTCGCCTTACTCAAAGCAAAAGCAAAAGTAATTGTACTCATGCAAAATATTGTAAAGACACTTAACAAAACAAATAGAAACATACTATTTTTGGCGTACAAATACGCCCTAAAGAGTTTAGACACAGCAGTGTTTAAAGTCCTTGCGCAACAGCGCACCGTCAAAACAAGGATCAACATCCTACATAAAATTTTTTTTTTTTTGTTCAATACAATTTCATCCTACTCTAAATCTTCACCCCCATCCAGAAAGATTTCTTTAAGCTGCGCAACGTGATCATCCGATTGCAGCGCCACATTTATCAACTCCATCACTGGAAGTTGCAAATTATTAAACTCTGTCTTCATAGAAGCCAGCGCGCTGGCAGTATTGACGCCAAAGGTAGCAGACTTGCTATTATCCCAGTTAACCTTTAAAGCGCTATTCACGTGTTGGGAACATTCCGCATAACCTTGCGCGTAACCATCTCGTCGCGCAGCGACCATCAAATTAGCAACAGTTTTATCTAGTTCTTCAGAGTTTAATACAGATTCAGCAACCTATGAAATCAAGCAAAGATAAAGCATCAAAAAAGCATATATGAACAAAAAGAAGAAAGGAACTTACACAAGCAATCCCGCGATCTTTCAACCAGGCCATATCATTCTTTAAAGGTTCGAGCTCGCTTTCCGCTGAAACTCGCGCCATTTCTGAATTCTCCAGTTTCTCTTCAACCTCAGTTAAACGGCGGGAGGTTTCAGTATTCTCAGCATGCGCAAGTTCAAGATCCTTCTTCAATTGTTCCTGGTCAGAAACCAAAGCGGTAAGTTCCTCTAATTCTTTATCTCTAACGGCAAGAGTGGCTAAAGCTTGTACCTCCCGTTGCTCGCTTCGTTCCCTATGAGAACGCGCTTCCACCAACATAGCTTCCATATCAGCTTTTACTTTCTCCAATCTTTCTACCTCCGTATCTTGGTTCTTCAGATTTTCAACTTCAGCCTTGAGGTTATTTATAATATTGCGAAGGTTTGCTTTCTCAGCATTATCCTTTTCACAAATTCTCCTCCAATTTTTGCGTTCTTCAGATAGAAGCGCAGCTTCAGCCACAGCTTTTCTTTTCCAACCAGCAACAGACCATTCCTCAGTCTTGCGCTCAGCTTCAAACTTAGCTTGCTCAGCCTCTAATTTAGCCTTCAACTGAGCCACATGTTTTTCATCTTTAGCAAACTTCCTTTGTGATGCTACAAAAGATACCCGCTCTTTATGCATGCTATACCACTCACGCACTATACTGTGAGTAGTAGAAACATGAGAAGCAGTTTCTGCAAGATAAGACTGGTAGGTCTGTTCATAAGGCTGATTTTCCTGAAACTTAATCTCGCCAGACGGAAGTATCCCCTGCAACCAATCTTGACATACACGCCAATCCGAAAAGGTATCTCCCTTTTTCACATTCCAAACAGGGGCATGAGGATCAGGAGCATCTTTCTCCGTATAAGACCGGTAATAATATTCTCCCAGAGTTTCTTCTGGGCGAATTGGAGATTGCTTCTCAACACCAGCAGATGAACCTGCCTCCTCAGTGGCGGCCTTCTCAGTATGCTCAGGTATAGTTTCAGAAGGTCTAGGGGGAGAAGATTGAATTTTCTCAGCAGTCTCCTTTTCCGGCGTTGGTGGATTATCAGCATCATTTACCACACCCGGCTCAACAATCTGTTCAGTCTCTATATTAGCACCAACAGGCTCCTCAGCCTCAATAATTTTCTCAGCACCTTCCCCAGCTATCTCTGAAGACTCTAACGGGTCTGCAACGGCAGCGCGCGGCGGGGAAGGGAGAAGTTCTTTATCAACCACAGATGATACTTCTACAGGAACAGGGGAAACAGGAACTTCTGGACAAATGAAAGTCTGTAAAAATCCTATCCGCTCAAAGAAAACAAAGAAAAGCAATACTTACCAGGAACAGATTCTGAAACAAAAGCATCAAGGTTTCCTTTTCTGGTAATTTTCTTCCTCTGCACTTTCTTGGGAGGTTGACCCTCCGCATCAGCATCAGCTTGCTTTCTTTTACCAGCCTTCCTATGAACCAAATGTTCGGGACTGGAATCCAGATCAATAGGCTCATTCGGGTTAGAAGGAGGAATATCAGCAGAATCCTTCGGTTCCGGCTTCGGTTCCCGCATAGTCACTACAGGAGTAAGACCCTCCAAAGAGTCAGAAACCACCACATAATCACACCGGGAGACAGAAGAACGGCGCGTACCTTTCTTCTCTCCAACATTTTTCGCCTTCAAAGGTTGAGTCTTAATAGTCTCACTTCTCTTCGGCACGGAAGTGGATGTAGTTGCGCGTTTTTTCTTTTCAGGGCCTACGCCCAAATTCAACAATTCACCTACGAAAAGCGCAAGACAAAAAATTACTCAAAGCAAAAAGGAAAGGAAAAGCAGATAAACTCACCAACGCCAGCAGCTGGTTGAACAGATAGGTCCGCATCCCGCGGAAGAACAAAATTTCCCACGATACGATGATACCAAAGCTCCTCTTCAGGCTTCTTCTTAATAGTACCCATTCTTCCGCCTTCCCTCTTGAAGGCAACAACATATAGAGAAACAACTACATTTAAAGAGAGAGCAGGTCAAAAAAAAAGAAAAAAGAAAAAGAAAAAGAAGAACAGTGAAAAAGCCCCAAACTTACTATGACCATCCTTGGTGTATACGGGCTTATCATCACGTTCCATCTTCCAGTTCAAACTCATGCCAGCTCTAACTAGGGCTTTCTCCGGCAATGCAATATTGGGTACATCTTTCAGATCTTGGTACCAGTTCTCATCAACAGGAGTCTGAAGCGTTTCAATCGGAATATCGTCCTTTCCTCTTAAAATCATCTTCACCGGAATCACTCCAGCCTTGATAAAGAAGAATTTATGTTTCCAATCATGAAACGATTTTGGGGGTTGATGTAAAATCTTCTTTGCAGAAGCCCTCTGAACGAATGAATAAAACCCTTGGGTACAATGCATCTGATAAAAAACCCTAAATCGGGGAACGGTTGGCTCCACATGCATTGTCCGGCAAACGAATTCGAAATGTCGAACCCTAACCATACCAATAGGGTGAAGTTGGGAGATGTGCAGATTATAGAATCCAAGAATTTCAAGAAAAAATCTGGTAACAGGCAAGCGAAAGTTACCATCACAGAAAAAATCCCAAAAGAGGGTAATATACCCAGCCGGAGCATCTGCTGCCGTTTGCCCCTCTTCAGGATACAAGGCACCCCAGTTCTCCGGAAATTTAAGATTCTGAATCAAACCTTCAAAAGACGCCCTAGGCCACTTCAATGGTGGAAGATCAGTCGACATATCTTCAACAAGATCCTCTTGACGTTCTCCGGTTGACATAAGCAAAAGAATGACGGAAAGTTTTCTTAAGAACAAGGAATGGGAAAAGTTTTCAAACAAAGCAATGATTGCACAGAGGAGGTTACCCAAGCGATTATATACCCATCGCAATAAATAGCATCGGTAACCGTCACAGCACTGTTCCGAGTATCACAGTTCCCCAAGCACCAGAAAAAGAAGATGTCAGAAAATACACGCGTTTACACGCGCGCGTGTACAACACGGACAGTAAAAAACAACTGACAATGACAGGTTGTCAAAATCAAATTACTGCACTAGCTTCAAGTCAAAGATTTTTTATAAAAAATCTTTATTCAAATCTTCTCATAGAAGCTTCCTTATCTTTTCGCGCCCAAAAACATTTCTCTCTCATAAGTCCAGTGCTCCACTTATTTGCATAAGTACAACACTAGACTGGGGGGACTTGAAGGGGTAAGGTCCCAAAAACCTCATAAAAAGGATTTGAGACCATACCACAAACCAACCTTTTAACCTTTTGACCTTGCGCGGCCGCGCAGTGGTCTCACAAGAGGAAGAAGAAATCAGCAATTTATAGTCGCGCGCCCAAAGGAAAACATAAATCCTTGCGCCTTCTCCCATTTAACAAAGGATCAAAATCCTTTGTTCAATACCTCCGCCTAAATATCCAGACTTGGATATTATTTTACCCAGACTTGGGATTTATTCGTCTGTGTCCACACAGCAAGGTGTCACACCAGATTACAGCAATAATATTCTAGAAAGAAATACAATCGTGCACCACCCAGACGGTTATAACCGTCTGGACACGTGTCATCACCACAAGCAACCCTGAAATCACAACGAAGGCATGCAATTGGAGAATAATCTCCATTTAATCACTTTCCACGTGGCAATCCCCTAGCCATAGATCAAACCACGATCCGTGTGCATTCACATCGGATCGAGTCAACTTGACGTTGGATCAAAGAACTTAACGGAAGAAAATATAACCGCTACGGCGTTAGCATCTTCCGTCATCTTTTCAATAACAGGTTTTCCCTCCCAAACTCCCGGTTATAAATAAGAGAACTGTTCAGGTATAAACTCAGATCACACTCACTTCTCACATACTTTACTTCTCCATTACCAATACTTATTCTCACACCGGAGTCGGGTCAAGGAGAGAACCCTTTTCTCCCCTTGGCGAGGCTAACGGTGTTCTTTTTTGCAGAATCATCGGAGAAGAAATTCAATTACAACTGGATCAACCGAGGGAGAGCTAACCTTTTTATGCGGATTCAAACCCCCTAACTATCTCGGTTCCGACCATTTAGTTAGTGTTTCTTCAAATACATATTCAAAGTTGTTTCAAATTCAAATTCACACATTAGAAGAGAAAAGTCTCTCTTTAAGGTTGAATTTTTTGAATATTTCAGTTTGTTTGATTAAAACATCGGTTTATGAGAGTTGTATTTAGTGATGTATAACCTCGATCCACTAATTTCATGATTTCCGAAAATTTTGTGACCTTACCCAGTTTACAGTTTTTAGATAACTTACCTGTTCAATTGAGTTTAAAACCGTTTAAATATTTACCTATATAGAGGTGTGTTCTATTACATTTTCGTTGTAGTTGTTTGAAGAACATGAACGTAGATGTTTATAAGTTAGTGGCAAATGGTGCCAAACTGGAAGAAATCATTGGTTGCCCTGTTTGCAATGTCATATGCCTTAATGAACAACAATATAGGCATCATGTAATTTCAAGGAAGCATACTACAAAGGTATAAGTGTTTGAAATATTAATCATTTTGTGTTTTTACTTGGTAATTTTGTTGTTTACTCATTCGAGTGTTAATCCAACAGTTACAAGGTTTATCGTATTGTTGTGTGGATTTTCATTGTGCTCTATGTGACATATATTGTACAAGTGCAAATCAGCTTTATGCTCATTGTAAAGGAAAGAAACATGCAAAGATGTTGCGACTTACTGTAGGGCATATGCAAGTTGAATCTCATTCTGCGTTTGATGCTTCTGGTGGTATTAATGTTTCAAGTGTTAAGATTGATGATGCTAATACCAGTTGTGATACCAATGAAATCAACAAACGTAAATTGGTTGACGTCT
>JARYGA010026273.1:0-30933 GCA_030545235.1 Helianthus tuberosus
ATATTTTAGTGCTTACATAAATTTTTGGATGTCCGGATGTATTCAGAACGTAAGTTATGCGCGAAAATGCAAACTTGTGCACTTTTTGACACTTTTAGTCCCTGAATGACCCAAAAGTTTATTTTAGCACACCGAACCCCTCAAAGCCTATTTCTAAGCTATGCAAAGGATATTTATGGTATGTTTAACTTATGGTCATGTTCCGGAAGGTCTGTTACAGTTCAGATTGGCATACTTTCACAGTTTGTCAACTTTAGTCCCTGTAAGCGATTTAACTTTGATTTCACCACACCAAACTTTCCAAAACTTATATATAAGTTATGTAAAGGATATTTAAGGTATGTTAAACCTATTTCACTATTCCGGAGTGTTTGTTGCATTAAACTGGTTATATTTACGCATTAGTGCGTGTATAACCTTCCAGAAAGCGATTTAGAGCTTGAAATCGAACATGAGTTGATATGTGTAAAAGATACACCTATTTATGCAAGTCCAAAGTATGAAATACATTATTTCATTGGTTGGGAATTTGTTTGATGGTTGAAATGATACAGGTGTTACATAGGTCACAAAAGACCATTAATGGCATTTAAAGTTTGGTCCTAATCCATCATCTTTTTGACAGGGAATCAAAATGTCACATCTGTCTTTATTATAGTGATGAATTTAGATAGCTTGAAAGCTTGCCATAAGGATATCAGAAAGAGTGATTCCTAATAGATATAAAATATCAATCTAAGATTTGTTGGAGCATTTTCTATGGTGTCATCGGCCAATTTCTACCTCGCATTAAATGACCGGAGTCCTAATCAGGCTGAGACAACAGTTCTCAACATTTATCGTTCAGTATAGAATCATATGTGCCAGCATCAAATAAATTTTTGCATAAACTGTTTGATAAGGGAAGGTACCTGCTATGTAATTGTCATTTTGCACCATCTCCTGGGCGTTCATCATGCGTTTGTTTTGTTGGCCTCTTCGGGCTTTTTCTGATTTCTAGGGCAGTTGGTCTTGATATGCCCCTTCTCGTTGCAACCATAATAGGTTGCGTCTTTCAATTTCTTGCAATCCAAGGTTGTATGTTCCCTAGACTTGCAAATCCCACAATGTAGAGGCTGAGATTCAAATCTGCACTTCCCGAGGTGGTATTTTTGACAGGTTTCGCACCTGGTCTTCCCACCCGACTGCTGGCTGTCTTTCTTAAACCCGGAACTCTTCTTATCGGAGCGATGAGAATTCTCATCCTCCCTTTTACGCTTTCCATCTTCAGAGGCTTTGGCAACCTTGTTTCTAACCACATCGAGTGTGAGAGATAGCGATAGATCTGCCGCTGACCTGAATGTAGTAGGTCTTGAAGCCTTAACACTGGCTTTAATTTCTAGGGCAAAACCCCCCAATGAAGCGAGAAATTCTCTTGGGTTCTGGTGTTACTAGGTAAGGAACCAGTCTGGACAGGGTATTGAAACTGGTGAGGTAAGCTTGACAATCTAAGTTTGTCATAACCAATGATAAGAAATCTGACACAATCCTCTCAACCTCGTGTTGAGGCCAGTAGTTCTCCATAATGAGAGCAAAAAACTGTTCCCATGACATGTTGTAAAGTGGGATCTTCCCAGCAGCTTGAATGAGAGCCTTCCACCATGCTAGTGCCTCTCCCTTGAACGATTGGGATACATACTTCACTACATCCCTCTCAGCACAACCGCTGATATCGACAACTGTGTCCATTTCATCCAACCAGGTCATACAATCGATTGCCCCTTTCTCCCCAGTGAAATCCCAGGGTTTGCAGGAAACAAAGTATTTATAGGTACAAGACTTGGTTTGAGGTTCATCATCGAACACTATCCTCTTGGATGGAACACTGAGTTGATTAGATGAACGTCGATCATCATCTTTCTTTGACTCATCTTTCTTTGGGGGTGGCTTGCTATGAGCCTCAGAATGAGTCTTAGGGACAGACTTAGAGTGGGGTACAGATGAGGCTTTACTATGAGTCTCACTATACTCCTTGAATTGCTCCGCTACAGCTTTAGATACCGCCGTATCAATCAGTGTACGAAGTTCTCCCTTGGTTATATTGATCTTATCATCATCGCGGTTTTCTAGAGGATGACTGATTATCTCATCAGAGTCAGCCATGTAGTCTTAATTGCTACAAAAAGAAAATGAGTGCAAGGTTTATTTAGAAGCTCATTCAGTACTATCGTTCTTGATGATTTATTAACCATGGTAATAAAAACCATATTGGTTAATTTGTTAGTTATATTTAATTAGCATTTTCATTATAATTAATCCTAGTTATAAAACATTAAGGATATTAAGGTGGCGCAAATGGCCTAGTCACTAGGACAATTTTAAATTTACAAGCCATGATTTCAGAGAATCAAGGCATTTAGGTTTGAATCAAAGTTCATTACCTTTTTCTTGACAGGGAGTTGTGGGCTACCACTGTCTTTAGTCTCAGAGGACATCAACTATAGCCCGTAGGCACTTCCCTTTTAAGGGATATTTATTATGGAATTTCCCCTTAGGGTAATTCATTAACCATGGTAAACAGAGACCATATTCGGTTAATTTATTACTCACATTTATTTAGGATTTCTATTATAATTTATCCTAATTATAAACAATAACAATATATATTGGCACATAAGGCCTAGTCACAAGGACAATTTTAAATTATTAGCCAGGATTTCAGAGAATCGAGGCATGAAGGTTTGAATCATAGTTCATTACCTTTGTCAGACAGGGAGTCATAGCTACCACTGTCTTTTGGCTCATATGGAAATGAGTAAGGCCCGTAGGCACCATATTACCACGTGTGGTCGAAATATGATCATCTTAATTGATGATTTATACCCATGATTCAGAGATCATTAAGTTGGGTTTGGAATCTTTGGAAAGATCCTTATAAAAATGACGTGTGTGATTTTAACGAATCACGTCTGCCATGAGCGTTAACATGTTTTCAGATGTTAACTGGGATTTGAATCTTTTTAACAGGCCTTACCATCCTGGCCCGGTCTTTTAATTGACCCAGAGGCTAGGTTACACCTTTAAGATTCTTAATTAATATTTAACGCAGAACAATCCTAAATTGGAATGTTAACAAGGATCTGAATCTAATTATGGAACTACCATCTTGGCTCGGTCTTAAAATGACACGTGGCTAGGTCTTGTCCTTTTTAGATTTTGCCATTTTATTATAATGGTAGATCTTATAAAAGGAATGTTATTTTTCATTTATTTCTTATTTCATATCTAGGATGAAAATTCAGTCATTCCACTATAAAATAAAAATTTCAGGTTTGCCCTAAAAGGGACTTTGAAAGGAATAATGTTGTCCTCGAAGGGACTGAAAAAATAAATATGTTCTTAGAAGGACTATTAAGGAAACGATCTTCCGCAAAAAGGAGTTTCTTCTTCATTTTATTTCTGAATGCTTTCTCCTTGGTTGCACGTTTCACCTTGGCCGCGGTACGAAGCTCAGCTTTTCAAGGCTCTGGATGTGGAGAATCCTTATTACAGCTTCTTCGCTTGGCGACGTATCCAATATATAAAAATTTGGAAGCAAAAATTTCCAGATTAGGATTGAGATTATTCCTATGTTAAGTCTAGACTCAGAAGGTCAAGGAATGTGCTAATGTGTCATTGAGATTAAACACAAAAGGCTAGTGTTTAATTCACTCAATGTTGGCTCTGATACCAACCTGTCACACCCCGACTTTCCACGTGTCACCGGTGGGCCCGGTGGGGAGTATCGTGACGTAGTTGATATCATCATAGTCAAACAACACAATATTTAATATGCACAGCGGAAGCAAAAGATAAATATATTACAATCCGATTATAAAGTAATATCAAGTATTACAACGGAAAGTAAAGGATCCACAGGAGGATCTTAAAACATAAACATTGTTCAACAAACTTTAGACGCCTAGAACTTGCAAGATTCCTTATTAGCACCCTGAGCTTCCAGCCAATTACGTTCAGTACCTGTCACTTAACCTTTTTTGGAAAATACGTCAATTTTCACTGGTAAATACACTCAACTGACTCATTTGAAAAGAGTTTAAGAAAATTGATTTAGATGCACCAGGCACAAAATATTTTGACACTTTGATTAAAATGCACAAAGGAAAAATTAATCTTTTATAACTTGGGACAATTATATTTATAATCTTGTATACAGATTTACATGTTCGTTGTACGTTCAGGGCCCGATGTAGAAACCGAGTCAGATTAACAGACACTCCACAAGTATAGGCCCACAAGAGAGTGAGATACCGTTATTCCTTAAGCAATTGTCAGGTGTATGCCTACACCCCGTGCTTAAGACGTGGCCATTTTATAATACAATGATGTCAGGGATATCTGGGACATGGTCATTAACCCCTAAAGGTTTTTATTTCAAACAATACAGATTAAACTGGGTTACCTCAATAATTTAATCACAATCCGATTAAGCATTCAATACCCGACCAAGCGGTATCATTATACCGTATCCCAAGCCCGTATAGGGAAAATAAGTTAAGAGTATTTACCTGAGCTAGCTCCTGTCTTAAATAGCAAGAATTTAATAACTCAGCCGCATTCACTTAAGTAAGCGTATGTACCATTTACCGGAAGGCTCTAGTCTGGAATGATGGTATAAATAACCAATTAGAATGCTAACGGGTCTTTAATTAAGCCTAAGCTTAGACCGGTTAGTCTTACCGAAAGATACGGTTCAAACGCATGGTTAAGCGAAGACCGGATAGAATGTGATTTAGACCCGAAAAGTTCGGAGACTTGCTTAATATGGGTATTTCATACACATTCTGGATTTTGAGATAAAACCGATAAGGTTTGACCCGTTTCGGCTAACTTATGTAAACTAGTTACATAAACCGAACCGAATGCGTAATGAGCGTAACGGTTATTCATAAGAGCCATATACATGTTTCCTAAGTTAATATGCTTCAAATATGTTGTGACATCAGTAAGATGTCTTTTATTATGCCCGAAACGAATTTAAACATAAACTATGCCCCGTAGGGGTAGTTTGGTCATTTACAAGGTTATAAAAGAGTTTAAGTATTAACCTGAGTTACAGATCTGATATAATCAGCAAAAATACTTAATTTACTTAGTTATAACAGTAGGGTAAAGTATATATGTGAAATTTATCAATTATAACCAAACTATGCACCGTAGGGGCATTCTGGTAATTTCACATAAGCCGTAAAGCTCAAAACTGAAGTCTGAGTTAAACAACTTTTGCTTGCTGTTAAAATATTAAAATTTGCCTCAAATATCAGTAGGTATCAACCCTTGTATGTTTAAAATAGTTCTAGTACATACTATGCGTTGAAAACGCTTAAAAAGGCGATTAGAAGCCATTTCCGGGGTTCTATACAATAAGCTGATATTTTTATTATTCCAGAAGGCATAAAATAATTTATTTACCATATGTAATCAGTAGCAAAAGGTTTGGAATCGATTAGATATGTAAAACTCATTTTATAGCCCGTAAGGGCAAAACCGACAATTACCGGGTTAAGCCTATGACTATAAGTTATGCTCAGCCTAAAATTAATTAAAAATCTTCAAAAATCCCCAAATAATATATTACATCAGTGGGTAATAAGTTTGATATCAAAAAGTAGACTTAATAGGCTTAAACGCTAATTATGTCGTTTAATCGCTAATAAGCTTTCTAATTACGCTAATGAGCATAACTCTCAATCTACACCTCCAACTGATGTCAAATTTTGGGTGCAAGTTTATATATCAGTAATTAAAGTTTCTACTCTTTTACATTTTCAAGAATCACATTTTAAGGTGAAAAGGGCATAATGGTCAACATATGAGCAATTAACGGAATCATGCACATTAATTGGTTAACTAATGAACCATGGTGTATAATCACAGAGGGTTATACTAGCATGTAACCTGATCCAAATAAAGTTCTAAGGTATTTCTAAAACATACCTAAAACGGGTCAGAACTGAAGTCAAAGCTTTGGGACTTTCGGTTCCAAACCGGGTCTAAACATTAAATTGTCGGGTTGAACATGTTTTTACACTAATTACCAAGTTATATTAATGATCAAACAGGTTGTATGTGTTCTACATTGCTAATTATGCATAAATTAGAAACTAAGTATCCTGTTGACTTTTTAATCACAAGTTTGACCCGACATTTGACCTAGTTAGAGTGAGAATCAGGGGGAACCCTTTTAAGGGTTTATTACCCACATAATTACCAACTTATAACTACTTTCAATTCGACTAATCACTGGACCATTAGTGATTAGTCATTAAGTCAACCGTTAATTACGACGGTTTAACTTTTAGCTAAAACTAAGCAAAAACTTAACTAAGAAAGGTTAAGCAAATTTACAAGAGTCCTATAAACTGCCAGAGATCACTTGAGAGAAGTCTTGTGCTCCAGAAATGATCAGGAATGCAAGAGAAGGGTGTGAAGAACTTGTTGCAACTTAGTGGCTTTATATAGTGTTTAAATCACCATAGATTGTTGACACACAAGTCTACAACTGACCACAACTCATCCACAAGTGTCCCTAGTGTTCTAGGGGTTGCTTAGGGGCCGCACATGAAGTGAAACAACTTATTAAAGTCGGTTTAAGCGTGAAAAACGGCTGCTGTCCCAAGTTTCTATTTCTGGGCAACTGAGGCGGCCCGCGTAAGGCCTTAGCCTGGCTTACGCGGCCCGTATGGGTCTTCTGATCAGATTTCACCTTTTCAAGTTTTTGCATACTTGTCCCTTGGCCCTTCCGAAAGGTCAACTAACTTATATTTTGCACTTTGAGCCCTCCAAATTGACGTTTAAGGGCTTCAAGACATATACCCATTTTGTTTAGTCCTCGGTTAACTTTATTGTTACCCGAAAAGTCCTAAACTTCATCGTTGACGCTTTTAACCCTTCCCATACGAATTTGATCATAACTTTCTCGTACGATAACAAAACTTTATGAAATTTATATCGTGCATTCTAGTGAGCATAATTAACCGTTACAAAGCTTCAGGTTTGCTAAAAGGTCACTCAGAGGTATAACTTAAACATGTTAACACATTTAACCCCTGTAGTTTGTAATCTCTCACTTTCTTTCATATTTAGCTTCGTATGATCCATGATTTATTCGTTTGAAGATATGAGCATCATGTAGGGTTAATGTAAAGTATATTTATTCTCTGTTGACATTTTGAACTTGTATTTTCACATACTTTCCATGTTTGTCAACTTTAGTCCTTCTAGAATGTTCTTTCACACGTTCAAACCTGTGACACGTGTCAACACATTATAGGACGTGAATTTTCGGGGTGTTACAGAAAGGTAATACAATAAGCACACTTATATATAGGAAGTACCAGTGGCGTATCCACCATGTGCTTATTGTATTATCTAGTTTTGTTATCTAAATCACCAACAATCTACACAAAAACCAACCATCGAGTTGTAAAGTACTTCTTTAAAATCTCACTATGAAGATAGGAAGATCTAAGACTGTACTTCAAATATCCTACATGAATCTAACTATGAAGATAGGTAGATCACTTAAGGATAAAACATTACATTTGCATAATCGGAATAATACACATAAAAGCACTTAGTGAACACACATATGCCATACATTTTGAAAATAGATCGATTACACATATGAATCACCCCAAAACATTTGAAAACGTTAAAAAGGGGAACTATGTACTCGCCTGGGGTTGCGTATAGTCTCGGTTCAAAGTGTATAACAGAGCTCAAAATACCAAGAGTTCAAATGTTGAAGCGGTTCCTAGGGTAACAGATACTTTGTTAGGGAATCGACACCTAAATCGAAAGATCGGGTAGTATGAGGTCTTGTAAACCAAATGAGTGTTGGAACTCACGTGATATGGTTTAACAAAGCCTACATTCTAAATCAAAACCTATCCTAAGTGCTTACGACCCATCACGACCCATTAAGTTAGCTTACACCACTTTAACGCGTCGTTCGCGCAAGAGCGCGTTCAAGATGCCTAACTAGTCCTATGACAAGTATTATATGCCTTAACATATCTAATTATGTTATATATTCAGTTTAGATGTCAAAACATTTGTTACATATGCTTAAAATGAAATTATGCGAAAAAGGGCATTTTGGTCATTTTCCTAAGGCATATAAACTACCTATCATACAACTAACTAAACGAAGTGACCATAAGGTATAACATCAGAAGGTTATTCCCTATACAACTATGTTCACATTATATGTTTCGTCAGATCCTAATGATCGACCAAACGGGACAGGTTCGAAAGTCTAAGCGGTTGTTTAGACCGCTTACCTTTACGACAAGCACTAAACCTAAAGTGACGAGTAAAACATGTTTAACGAAGTTTGAAAACAAGTTTGGTATCAAAACAAAGGGTCTTGATACATAAAAGTAGTTTGGTTTCAAAATACGCAAGAATACGCATTTTGACCGAAACTACGACTCGTCACTATGCCTAAGTAACGTGGTAATCAGTAGGTATAGTCACAAGGGACTATAATCATCGTGATTACGCTCACGTTGCGAAGTTCAAACGAACTTCGTGTTGACCATAAACTAGTCAATGAAGAAAGTCAAACGCTGTTTGACTTTCGTCTTAAAAACGCGTAAAAGAAAGAAAGAATACTTACAACGGGTCCAAGAAATGGAGGTTTGATCCAATTATTCTCAGGTATGAAGTGAAATCACTTCAACTTAGAGAATGAACCAGATCAAATGTGAGTCGTAAGTGAAATAGGTGGGGGTATTTATAGTTTTCGGGTAACCTTTAAGATCGTTCATCGAAAATAGCCCATAGGAATCTTGAAATACCATTTGCACCCATGATTTTGTAATACCATAGGCATCCAAAATAGCCCATAGGAATCTTGAAATACCATTTGCAATTGTTGGAAACAGCTGGAAATGGCTGGAAATCTTTTTTGCTGATCTGGGAGTTTTAGGCGGGCCGCGTAAGGTTCATGCTCAGTCTTACACGCCCCTCCTGAGGGAAGTTTGGCAGAAATGCCAACTTTAGTCCCTGCAGCCCAGAACTTGGTTTTTGATGCATTTTTGACACGTTTAAGCCCCGTTAACATCATTTCAAGGCTCAAAAAATGAAGTTAAAGTATAGGGAACTTATAATATGCTCAAAAATATCTCGGATGTCGGTTTGTTTGGCTGTACGGTTGCGTTGTTCGGTTAATTACGACGAAACACGAACGAACGCGAAAAACGATCCAAACTACGCGTCGAATGGAATTTTATCATGCCAATCACTAAAATAAAATATTTTAATGATTACATAAATTTTTGGATGTCCGGATATATTCAGAACGTAAGTTAAGCGCGAAAATGAAAACTTATGCACTTTTTGACGCTTTTTGTCCCTTTTGATCAAATAAGTTTATTTTTGCGCACCAAACACCTCAAAGCCTATTTCTAAGCTATGTAAAGGATATTTAGGGCATGTTTAACTTATGATCAAGTTCCGGAATGTTCGATACTATGTGAATCAGCAGACTTTCGCTGTTTGACGCAAATAGTCCCTGAGTGTGAATAAACTTGTTTTTGACACACCAAAGCTTTCAAAACTTATTTCTAAGTTGTATAAAAGTTATTTAAGGTATGTTAAGCCTATTTCACTATTCTGGAGTGTTTTCCACATTAAACTGATTACGTTTACGCATCAGTTCGCGTTTAACTTTCCAGAAAGCGATTTAAAGCTTGAAAATGAACTAGAATCGAAATGTGAAATTGTAAAACCAAAATAAACAAATTTTTGAGACCAAAACACATTGTTTCTTTGATAAATGACAGTGTCCTATATTGTGTGTGTTTACGGAGCACAAGTGTCACAGTCTCCCCTACCTTAGGAAATTTCGTCTCGAAATTTATTCGAAGGAGGCCGTAGAGTGGAATTGAAACAACTAATGGATAAGCAGATTGCTAGATCCCAAAGATGCGGAGCATCATTTGGAAATTTTTGGGAATTCAAAATGTGATTTGGGATATTCAAGTGTCTCAAGGTATTCAATCCTTTGAAACTTGTGATAGTCGACTAGAGTTCAAAATCATTTAAGTATGACACTATGTTATACTAAGCTCCTAGTGTAATTCCTAGCAAACAAAGGGGTGTACATTCAAGCCCTACGCGTACACGGTTTCTAACGTCCCACGAGGTACATCCAATGCACCATGAGCATCTCATGCATAGGAGACGGGTCAACATACCTATGGCATCAAGATCGTCACCTTTAACACCATAATATACTCCCGGTCGGCTCGATTTGAGTTAATGAAAGTACTTGTTGTAGTCCATCGGAAATAACCACACAATAACACTAAAACACATAATCACATAATGGTCCAAGATAACATAAAATCAACAAGTGATCTTAGTAACGTTCTAAAGAATAACACAATAAGAACACTTATATATAGGAAGTACCATCGGCGTATCCACCGTGTTCTTATCGCATCATACTCCTCCGTTACCTTAATCACTCTAGATTTTATGCCATCATACTTAACAAGGCTTACTATGATTCTCATGCGTCGAAACTCATAATTAAGTGTGCACCCATAATTACTTGTTTCGTCACATGGTCTACATAGCTCCTCTTGTTAAGCAAGGGTAAACAAATAATAAGGTCGAACTATCATCTAAATCAACTAAACATTGTCACAATAATATATCTGTCAAATCGAATCGTATTTCATACTAGCAATGATAATACTACTTATTCTGCATACAACAATTTTAGTAGTAGGTGTTTTATTCTAGTACGAATGTTTATATATATGTTTCATATTAACCAAGCAGGTAGAATGCAACATATACTAATCATACATTATCATCATAATGTAAGCATATCAAGAAAATATTCTCAATTCATGTGCTAGGTACGCTAAGTTAACAAACTAAGTACGTTAAATCAACATACGAAGCGAATTGAATTTATAATCCTGTGCTATACATATTAGATAAACAAATCATGTATATAATGCTATGATCATAAAATAGTATTAACTTGTATTGATCGCGTTACCAAGTTTGCACGAATTCACTAGAGTGCAATCACATTATACTAAATTATAAGATTTAGTTCCTAAAGAACGGAATCCTCAAAATTAGCATGAAATTTGAAATCACACATAGTGCAATCATTTTAGAGTTTGAGATTGAAAATTGAATAACGAAGATAAAGATAAACTTCTTGAAATTTATACTGTCATTACAAACATAGTCGAAATAAGTACATTGTTTTTGAAACTAAACAGAAAATGTAGAGGTTCAGATGATCATAAGCACTTGATCATTAGCTTGAGCCTCATTGACGTTGAATGCTCATCCATTAGCATAGGAAAGCTTGGGGCAGTTTCGCTTGAAATGATTTAAGTCACCACAATTGAAACATGCTCTTGGGCGAGTCTGAGTAGGGGCTGCTCGGTTCTGGATACGATAGGTCACAGCTAGATGTCCAAATAAACCACAAATTGTACACTGGCGACAAGGGGAATTTGATGCATGATGATAATTGCAATGATTGCACCGAGGTTGCTTCCCACGATAAAATCCCTTAAAGGGTACTGAGTTCAGTGGAGCAGGTGCAGGAATTGCAAAATTCTTTGAAGCCTTGCGCTTCCTAGAACTTTTAGAAGATTCGGCCTTTGATCTTCTCGAATTCTCGTTAACTGATTTAGTGTCTTGTTTCTTGTCTCCTTGTCGAACTAACTTACCTTTTCTAACCTGTGAGTCAGTCAAGAGAGCAGCTAATTTCTTAGCCTCCCTAAGCTTTGCAGGTTGGCTGCCAGTGACAATGTCTTGGACAGGGTCAGGTAAACCATCGATGTATTTCTCAATGGCCCGATCCAAAGGTGTGACCAAAGTGGGGCAAAGTAGGTTTAACTGTTCAAATCAGTCAGTGTAGGCACGGTTTTCCCCACTATCCTGTTTTAAATAATAGAACTCATTTTCAAGTGTCCTTATTTCGCTTCATGGGCATAATTCCTTTTTCATAAGATCCTTAAATTCTCCCCACGTCAGTTCCATTGCTACCTCGGCACCTCGGTCTCTCATAATACCATTCCACCAAGTGAGTGCTCTCCTTTGAAAGACACTCGAAGCGAAATCCACCTTACGCTCATTAGGACACTGAACATTGCGGAATGTGCTTTCTATACTTTCAAACCATTGCAGGAGTGTGGTTGCTCCTTCAGACCCAAAGAATTTTAGCGGTTTGGCTGAATTGAAGGTCTTGAAGTTACATTGGGCATTTTTGTTGTTATTGTATATTTGATGAATCTGGGTTACTACGCCTGGAAGCACTGCAGCCATTTGCTGAGCGACAAGGGCTGCGACTTCTTCATTGGTTTGAGGTTGTGTATCTCGTCGATGAGGCATTTTGAAAATTCAGCTATAGAGAAAACCAAAAGTTAGATTTATCCAATTGTTATGAGTTTGTAACATTATTGTATTGAAACAAGAGTTGTTTGAAAATAAACTTTTGTAATATTTTTGGATGAGAGAATACAAACCGGGTAAATGGTTTATATCATAAATTCTTTACCTGTTAAAAATTTATTACTTTTAAGATAAAAATGTTTTAATTTAAAAATTTTAAAATAAAGAAACTTTGTGTTTGAAAATTTGAAAATTCTCATCCAAATGGTAAAAATTCGAATTTTTTAAAAGACAGAGGTAGTATTTTGAAAATAAAATAGGATCTCATGGAGTCGTGAAATGAAATGAGATTCATTTCAACTGTATCGAATCAAACATATCACCGAAGGTAATATGATGAAATGGTATTGGGAAAGGAAGGATGCTTCGATTGACATGAAGAGCAAACACATTACCGAGGGTAACAAGAATGAGTAGGGTTACAAAGGTCGTTCGAAAATCATTCGGTAGGGTCAAGATGGATAGGTTTTTATAATGCTTCATGAAGACATGCTTTAGCCTATAAGTAGACACTCACCCTAAGAGTTCCTAGGTAAGAGTGACTGGACCGAAAATGCGGATTTATACGAACACTCTAGCCTTAGACAGAAGACTCGGGGTACAGTTCCAGATTGCATGTGTTCACATTATTAAAACCCAAGATTTCGTTGAAAAACGTTTGAAGAAAACATTTAAGAAATCTTTTGATACAAATCATTTGTGATAAAACACGTTTGCGAAATATTTTGACAAAATCGTTTGAGAAAACATTTTGAAAAATATTTTAACGAAAACGTTTTGAGAAAAACATTTTAAGGAATACCTTAAGGCATAAAGCCTAAGGTTACAGATAAAACATTAGATGATTCGTAAATCATAAAGTAGTTGTGGCACGAATAAAGATGAGGATTAGGAAAGAGTTCCTAAGTCTACTCATGTTTGGGTCCTAGGAAGGTTATAGACTAGGTTCAAGGCACGCTAATAACCTAATTCCCTATAACCAGTGCTCTGATACCAATCTGTAACACCCCAATCGCGTAATAAGACAACACGCGGCAGAAATATCGGGGAGTCACGTTACAAATTGCTCACAACTACTGGTACTAAATTGTTTCAATATAATTAACATCTTTTTACAAACAAAGAATACATGAAATTGTTCTTTTGTTTTAGAAGTCTAAGGCCCGTATGCAGTCCTATGCGTTGCATGCTTGAACAGTCGAAAACCTGAAACATATGCGAAAACAGTCAGCATAAAAATGCCGGCGAATACATAGGTTGTATTAGCCAAATAAATGGCAAAACATTTGGTATTAATCTTAATTGTGAAAACTCGTGACAAAATAAGTTTGTATATGGCAATATGATATTTACTAAGTCATTTTATGTCTTATATTAAAATATCGATTAAACCATCGTAAAAACTTGTTAATATGTTATTAGGAATCCAATCAAGGATTAATAATAACAATTTTGAAATAAATCAAAACTTATATAAGTATTATATAAATCAAATCAATGATCTATGATAATACTTTAAGTATCCTTTTAAGAATCTAACATATAAAGATATGGGAGATTCTACAAGGATTTCGATAATCGAATACTGAAACAATTGTACACAAAATCCTAAAGTGATCCAGATAACCCTACAAGAATAATAAAATAAGAACACTTATATATAGGAAGTACCAGCGGCGTATCCACCATGTTCTTATTTTATTATACCCGTTTCGTTATCCAAATCACAACTACCACATAACACATAAATCGTCAACTTGTACCAACTCGTAAACACGCATTAAAGCACACAATGAATCCAATCAAGGACTCCCATATCAGTACTTTAAACATCCTACAAGAATCAACCTATGAAGATAGGTAGATGCTATAAGGATTCGGGTTCTGTCACATTGTCTAATCTAACATGCATTAAAGTACACAATGAATCCACACATGGACTCCAATATTAGTACTCTAAACATCCCATATAAGTCTAACTATGAAGATAGATAGATACTACAGGGATCCTGGGTTCTTGTCACATTGAATTATTGAATCAAAACAATCCTAAATCCTAATGGTGATTCAGGATAACGCCACGAAAGGTAATACAATAAGCACACTTATATATAGGAAGTACCAGCGGCGTATCCACCATGTGCTTATTGTATTATCTAGTTTCGTTATCTAAATCACCAATAATCTACACAAAAACCAACCATGGAGTTGTAAAGTACTTCTTAAAAATGTCACTATGAAGATAGGAAGATATAAGACTGTACTTCAAATATCCTACATGAATCTAACTATGAAGATATGTAGATCACTTAAGGATAAAACATTATGTTGGTGCACTGAATGTCTGCTGATTACGTCTTAAAGAAGTCTTTTGTCTAGATAGAATGAATGAACACACAATATATTAGAAATTAGGGTTTTACATGTATATATAGGGTGTTTCACTTTAAGGTGATTCAAGGCAAGTTCAAGCGAAACCTATTGATCAGCTTTCGCTTAAACTGATGTTGTATATATTCAAGCGAAACCTAGTAGATTGCCATCCTCAAGCGAAACCCATCTGTCTATATATAGGTGTGTGTCATTTGAAGCGAAACACTGAAGGTGTTTGTGTGTGAGTCGAGGTGCTGTCGAAATATTGTTAGAAATTGATTGTAAAGACTCAGGAATGCTTTAATAGAAAGGAAATTGAAAGGATATAGCTGTTGTGACTTTGTATACGTTGATTCCGCCTTCGTATTCGAAGATGAACTGCCTTAACTGACTTTTAGGGTCACGCACACGGTCCGACAAGTGGTATCAGAGCTCAGGACGAGGAGTTCATACCATAGCAGCTTGATTCTACCAGATTTTCTCATTTCTACTCACTTCTTCTCATATTTTTCTGATTTGAATGAGTTCTAATGGTTGAAATGGACTGATTTTTTCATATGTTGTGTAAAACATAGAATTAACAAAACCTACAAAGTATCAGATCAAAATTCAGATTAAAACTGATAAAAATGGCTTAAAACTGTGTTTCGTTTGAACTAGTTCTTCGAACTTTCGCTTGAAAAAACATACTTTCGCTTGAAAAACTCAAGCGAAACCTCCATATAATACAACTTTCGCTTGAACAGTACATATAATACAGCTTTCGCTTGAAAAATTCATATTATCAGGTTTCGTTTGAAAGTAATCAGGGCTTTCGTTTGAACTATTCAAATTTGATTTGGCTTTCGTTTGAATTGTTAAAACTCACATTATTAACTTTCTCTTGAAACCATTTTGTCTCAAGTGGTTTCGTTTGAATCTAATATTTTTCAAAGTCAAGAAATTTCTAAGTGTTTGATTGATTTTTTAGGTACATACAAGATGGATGATATTTTCATGAACCCGTTTAGCGACATGTATGCTTTTGCTGGAAATTCTGGAGATGATGCTTCACCAAGCAATACCAATGAGAACACGTCGAATACAAAGAAAAAGTTATCGGATGCATTGGAGGTTGAAAGTGCTTTCGGAACGTATAACAAACCCCCGAAGTTGATGGCTATCGAAGAATATAGTCGGTGGGCCAAGAAGTTTGAAGATTGGTTGATGGCTTTTATGTTTCTTAGCTGGAAGAGTCTAAAAAATGGATACCAAAATGGAAACAAAAAAGGAGAAACTTTAACAACAAATGAGGAGATAGATTTGTTTGTTGCTGAGCAAAAATGTATTGCGTTGCTGTTTCAGTCCGTCAGAGAAGATATAATATCTTTGATCGAATACTCTAGTGCTACAGATCTCTGGAACAAATTGAAAAGCAAATGTATAGGAAGCGAAGAAATTGTGAAAAACAAAAAGAAACTACTTAGAAAAGAGTTTGATTTGTTTGGGTGTTTAAAGAATGAATCAGTTTGTAAAATGATTGAGAGGTTTGGGCATCTGAAACTGGAACTGGCAAGACATGACATTGTCTATTCTCGAGAAGAGCTAGTCGACAAATTGTTTGATGCATTGCCAGATGAGATGGATTGGCAATATTATGCGTTGATGCTAAAGAATACTATCAAGCCACCAGAAAATTTGACAGTAGACTTGCTGATTGAGAGACTAGAGAGTCACGAGTTGGAGTTAAAGAAGACGCACAAAGTCAATCATTCGTCTTATCAGCAGAACTTGGATTTGTATTATCCAAAGAGTATGATGCCAAAGAACACATATCCCAAGACTGCGTTTTCTGCTGAAAATGTTTCCAAAACAAGCAAAGAAAGTCAAAGCAGTGGATTTCACAGTGGTTCCTCATCAAATTCAAACAAGTCTAATGCAAAGAACTTATTTCAATGCAACATTGCTGTAGACTTAAAGAACGCTCAGAACTTCAGCGAAGAGTCGGCAAAACAGCAGATGGTTTTCTTGGCGTCTGTGCTGGAATCGTATGAAAGCCTTGTAGCAGGGAAGATTGGCAACACCAACCTGACGAAGGAAGATTATGACCAAATAGATCCTGAGGAAATGGAACTGATTGACATAAGGTGGTGTATGGCCAGTGCAGTTCGTCGAGCACAGCGTTTCATGGAGATAACTGGGAAGAAGTCAATAGGTGGACCATCTACCAAATTGGGTTTTGATAAGTCTAAGGTGACGTGCTTCAAGTGCAAACAGAAAGGTCACTTTAAGCGTGAATGCAGAAATGCATATGCTGATGAGTCTGAAAATCCGTTCAGAGAAGATTACTACAAGAAGGCGATTTATCATCAGAACAAATCGGAGCCACCAAGAATGAAGCAGATTGAAGATAACAAAGAAAAATCTAGAGCTCTTGCGTTGATTCACGACGATGAAGGTTTCGACTGGAGCGAGTTGTTACCTGAGGAGGATGCGGTTGGATATGCATTCATGGCAAAATCTGAACCTGTTCCTTGGAAAGATGACAGAACTGAAGAACAGAAGTATGGTTATAGAAAGCAGTTAGCTATAAACAAAATGATCAGAATATCTGGTATTTTTGATGAGGCAAAACGAGCAAATAGATGGGATCCAGACAGGGAGTGTTATCTTGACCCCTATGGAAACATTGCTGTTGATCATAAAACTCTTGATTTGGAAACCCTAATCCAAGAGTATAAAATTGAAGATGATTATTGGCAGAAGAAATGGTGGGGAAGCGGTGAAGATGAAGAGAAAGAGAAGAAGGAGAAAGAAGAGAAAGAGAAAGAAGAGAAAGAGAAGTCAAAGAAGATTAACACTAGGATCATTGACACGACACAGGAGTTGAATGCAGAAAACATGGGAAAGATGGCTGACAAGGTGCTGGCTGCTAATGCACTTGAGGTAGATTCTAAATCCGTTTCTGATTCTAAAAGCCAAGTCGGTTCAAACGCGTCAACGACTGAGTCAGGTAAGAAGGTCAGTGGTGATGTTGACTGCAAAAATTGCATCAAAGAATGCAAGGTTTGTAGTATAAACACTTATCTCAAAGGTAAGAAGATTGAGGATCTGACTGCTAAAGTCAGAAGTGTTGAGGATCAAATCCTTGATCGTGACAAAATGGTGAAAGCTTCAACTGAACGATTAAAAGAATTAACTAACAAAATTGAAACTGATAAAATTGATCAGGAAAAGGTTAGGAAAGAAAATGAAAGGTTAGTTTTTGAAAATCGTCAGATCACTGAAAAGTTTGAGAAACTTAAAAGCACGATTAAAAATAATGATGATAGAAACGGTAAAACTTACAAAGAAAATTACCAATTGCAATGTGTTTTGAGAATCAAAGAAGAATTAATCAACAAACAATTGGATGAGATTGCTAAATTGAAACTTCAGTTTGAAGAAGCCAAGATTGAGAATGAGCGTATCAATTTGAAATTGAACAGTTACAGCTCTGCAAGCTTTGTTTTGCAACACATCATTCCCAAACCCATCGGGAAAGACAAAGCAGGCGAAGATGTATACTGTGATGGAACTGGGGTGGGTTTTCATCAAGTTCCACCACCAATTCTAGAAAATTATTCGAAAAAATAATATAGGTTAGTTAATCTTGAGGAAGAAAATGAAGTGAAACTTCCTGATTCAATTGATGTGACATTTTCTTCTTCATCATCTAATGATAGTGTTCAAACTGAGATTGTTAAAGGCATGGCTGAAAGTGTTTTGGATAGTGATTCAGCTGAGGATGAAACATGTTTTCTGGACAAGTACATTCAGAAACCAAAATCCAAAAACAACTTAGGTGATAAATCGGGTCTTGTGATGTACAAGATGGCTGGATCTGATAAGTTGTATTCGGATTCTGAGTTTCCTCTGGAGAATGTAAATGTTTCAAAATTGACAAATGTGTTCAAGATGGTTGAAATCGATTTGTCTGAAGTAAAGAGTTTAAAACAAACAAAAAGGCAAATGAATTTTGAGAAAGATAAAGCTTACTACAAAAAGCCTGTAGTTCCACCACGTTTTTATAACAAAAATCGAAACAAGGTCGGGTGGATATCAGGGTGGTAAGAGTTATCAGAAAAAGAGTTTTCAAAACAAAAGGTTTGCTGAAAAGTAAGTGTTTGTGAATGGTTCAAGTTCACTTTCTGATGAGGAAAATGAAATCTTTTGGAAATCAAATGAAGAATTCTTTGAGAATAGGGCCTCACAACCTCAGTCTGAAGGCACAAGTCGGGTAGTTGATATTCGTACATGTTTTAGATGCAACAAAGTTGGTCACATTGCAAGAAATTGCACCAACTCCAAGCCTAAGACTGAAGTTGTTAAGAATCAAAAGAAGAAGGTTGATTCTAAAGGCAAAGCTCCAATGGTTGTTGAGAAAATTTTGAAAAATGAGAAAACAAAAGTCAAAATTGAACCTGTTAAGAATGTGGTAACTAAAAATGACAAATTCTACAAACGGGTTGCTTCATCTCAACAAACATGGAAGCCAAAAGTTGTTGAAAAACCAAAGGTTTCTGAGTTGGAAAAACAATCATCTTCTACCAATCTGGTAAAGATGGATGTTCCTTTGGATTATTATGAGCAATTTGAGAAACAATCTTCTACTTCACCAGAGAAGAAGAATGTTCAAAAGAAAAATCAACCAACCGGTCAACTTAAGATAGATGAGTTTTTCTTATACAAAAAGGTTGAGGTTGGATCTGAGGAAAGCTTGAAACTGAATGATAAAAATTTTCCGCCACTTTACACTACTAAAACTCACATTAAAGTCAAGTTACCTGAGTCAAAAGAGGCTTGGGTGGCATCAAAATCTCACTAAAGATTTTGGACTTGCCGGAGCTTCCTAGTTGGTAATCGTGAAGCATGAATCAGCATCTTTATTGAATTGTTTGTGATATGTGCAGGATCTTCCAAGAGCTATTTCAAGATGGATTATGGATAGTGGAGCGTATCGACATATGACAGGAAAGACTGCATTGTTGTATGATGTTAGAAATATCAATGGTGGTTATGTGGGATTTGCTGGACATGAAGGTGGTAGAATTATTGGTGAAGGAACGTTATCCAATGGGATTGTTACGTTTGAAAGAGTTAACTACATTACTGAGCTGGAGAATAATCTGCTGAGTATCTCACAGATTTGTGACAATATGTATACCACTCACTTCACAGACAAAGAATGTTTGATCTTGAAACCAGGATTTGTTATCCCTGAAGAATGGATTATCATGAGGGAACCAAGAGTGAATAATTTGTATGTATTGGACATGAGTGTAGCTACTACAACTACAGGTCAAGCTCATTGTTTTGTGTCTAGAGGAACAGTGTAACACCTCGAAAATTCACGTCCTATAATGTGTTGACACGTGTCATAATGTTTGAACGTGTGAAAGAATGTTCTGAAAGGACTAAAGTTGACAAACATGGAAAGTATGTTAAGATACGAGTTCTAAATGTCAACAGTGAATAAATATATGGTATATTAACCCTACATGATGCTCATACCTTCAAACGAATAAACCATGGATCATACGAAGCTAAAAGTGAGAGATTTCAAACTACAGGGGCTAAATGTGTCAACATGTTTAAGTTATACCTCTGAGTGACCTTTTAGCGAACCCAAAGCTTTTTAAAGATTAATTATGCTCACTAGAATGCACGATATAAATTTCATAAAGTTTCGTTATCGTATGAGAAAGTTATGATCATATTCGTGTGCGAGGGGTTAAAAGCGTCAACGTTGAAATTTATGACTTTTCAGGTAACCATAAAGTTACCCAAGGACTTAACAAAGTTTGGTTATGTCTTAAGGCCCTTAAAAGTCAAGTTAGAGGGCTCAAAGTGCAAGAAATCATGTTAAGATCAAGTGTAGAAGGATCAGGGACTAAAAGCGTCAAAAAGTGCATAAGTTTGCATTTTCGCGCATAACTTACGTTCTGAATACATCCGGACATCCAAAAATTTATGTAAGCATGACTATATTATATTTTAGTGTTCGCCTTAAGAAAAATCCATTCGTCGCGTCATTTGGATCGTTTTTCGCGCTTATGCGCATTCCGTCGTAATTAAGCTAACATCGCGATCGTACGGCCAAACGAACCGACATCCGACATATTTTTGAGCATGTTTTGAGTTCCCTATACTTTAACTTCATTTTAGAGCCTTGAAATGAGGTTAACGGGGTTCAAACGCATCGAAAAAGGCCTTAAACACGTGCAGGGACCATTCTTGCCACTTTTGAAACATTTCTGAATCAGGAGGGTGCTAGCGTAGCGCGACTGCCTAATGCCTTGGCAGTAGCGCTACGCGACTGCCTAACCTGACCAGATTCAGTGTTTTAACAGCAGGACCCAGCTGTTCGATTCGTGTCCACTCATTTCCTATCGTCTAGTCAGCGGATAAGAACAAACTTCCTGGACACCACAACTTTACGACAAGTGTACGGTTCCGATTAAGGCACGTTATTCAAGAAACGATCTTAACGGTTACCCGAAATCTATAAATACCCACCCCCCTTTGGCTTAAAAACCCACAAATCTGATCATTTGGGCTCTAAGTTGGAACCTTCGTTTCATACCTGAGCTATTTTGATCTGGGTTAGCATTCGGGGACCCTCCGTAAGTATTCCTTCGTTCTTTTATCGCTTTTCTAGTCCGAAAGTCAAACTTTGTTTGACTTTCTGCATTGACCAGTTTATGGTCGATGCGAAGTTCGTTTGAACTTCATAACGTGAGCGTGATCACGATGGTTATAGTCCCTAGTGATTATACCTACTGATTACCACGTTATCTAGGCTCAGTGACGAGCCGTAGTTTCGGCCAGAATACGTATTCTTGCGTATTTTGTAACCAAACTACTTATGGGTATCAAAACCGTTTGTTTTGATACCAAACTTGTTTTCTAACTTAGTTAAGCATGTTTTAACATGCTTAGCTCGTCACTTTTAGTTTAGTGCTTATATAGGGTCGTAAAGGTAAGTGATCTAAACAATCGCTTATACTTTCGAACCCGACCCGTTTTGTCGATCATTAGGATCCGACCAAACACATTAAGTGACCTTATGGTCACATCGTTCGAGTAGTTGTATGACAGGTAGTATATATGCCTTAGGTAAATGACCAAAATACCCCTACGGGGCTTAAATTGAGATTAAACTCGTTTTGGGCATAATGGAAGGTATCCTACTGATATCACAACATATTTAAGGCATATTAACTAAGGAAACCTGTTCGCGACCTATTCGGTTACCCGTTACGCGTTATTCGCGTTCGGATCGGTTTATATAACTAGTTTATATAAGTTAGCCGAGACGGGTCAAACCTTATCGGTTTTATCTCAAAATCCAGAATGTGTATGAAATACCCATATAAGACAAGTCTCTGAACATGTCGGGTTTAAATCACCTTCTATTCCGGTCTTCGCTTAATCGTGAGTACGAACCGTATCTTCCTGTAAGACTAACCGGTCTAAGCTTAGGCTTAATTAAAGACCCGTTAGCATTCTAATTAATTATTTATACCATCATTCCAGACTAGAGCTTTCCGGTAAATTGTACCTACGCTTACTTAAGCGAATACGGCTGAGTTATAAATTTCTGCTATTTAAGACAGGAGCTAGCTCAGGTAAATACTCTTAACTTATTTTCCCTATACGGGCTTGGGATACGGTACCATAAAAGTACCGCTTGGTCGGGTGTATGTAGTCATTTAAATCGGATTGTGATTGATGTACTTACATAACCTGTTTAATATGTATTATTTTATCATTATTTGATGTATGGCCCTTGGGGGTTAAATGACCATGTCCTGGATATCCTTGGCATCATTCGAAGTAATGGCCACGACTTAAGCACGGGGTGTAGGCATACACCTGACAGCTGCATTATGTAAAAACTGGTAATCCACTCCGAGGTATCATCCTTGTGGGCATTATACCGGAACTGGTAATCCACTTAGAGGATGATAGCCCGTGGGCATTATACCTGTGGCGTGTCTGTTAATCTAGTCCGGCCCTACAAACCGGCCCTAACGGACGACAAATAAGTAAAACTGTATACAAGATTATATACAAATAATTTTCCCAAGTTATAAAAGATTAATTTTGCCTCTGTGCATTTTAATCAAAGTGTCAAAAGGTTTTGTGCCTGGTGCATCTAAATCAATTTTCTTAAACTCTTTTCAAATGAGTCAGTTGAGTGTATTTACCAGTGAAAACTGACGTATTTTCCAAAAGGGTTAAGTGACAGGTATTGAACGTAATTGGCTGGAAGCTCAGGGCGCTAATAAGGAATCTTGCAAGTTCTAGGTGTCTAAAGTCTGTTGAACAAGTGATATGTTTTAAAGATCCGCCTGTGGATCCTTTACTTTCCGTTGTAATACTGGATATTACTTTATATTCGGAAATGTAATAATATTTATCTTTTGCTTCCGCTGTGCATTTATATAATTGTGTTGTTTGACTATAATGTTGCCAACCACGTCACGATACTCCCCCACCGGGCCCACCGGTGACACGTGGAAAGTCGGGGTGTGACAAACAGAGAAAGAATCCAAGTTGTGGCACCGGAAGATGGGACATATTCATCTTAGAAAAATGAATCACCTGGTGCACAATGATTTGGTTCTTAGAGTTAATATCAAAGGTTTTCATCTGGAAGGGGAGTGCATTAGTTGCGTCAAAGGCAAGCAGAAGAAAAAGTCACACCCTAAAAAGCAAGTCAATTAAGTTTCCAGACCGTTAGAGAGACTACATATGGATTTGTTTGGTCTAGTAAACGTCAAAAGTATTACAGGGGATCTCTACTGTCTTGTGGTTACTGATGATTATTCCAGATTTTCGTGGGTATCATTCTTGAAGTCGAAAGATGAAACATTTGACAGTTTGATGGCGTTGTTCAGAAAGATTGAAAATCTGTACCAATGGCGTATCAGAAGAATTAGAAGTGATAATGGTACTGAATTCAAGAATAACAAGATGGAAGAATATTATTATGAAAGAGGTATATTGCATGAGTTTAGTGCTCCGCACACTCCGCAGCAGAATGGAGTTGCAGAATGCAAAAACCGGACGCTAATCGAAACTGCCAGAACAATGCTTGCTGATTCAAAGCTACCGATAAATTTTTGGGCAGAAGCAGTTTCCGCCGCATGCTATACACTTAACAGAGTTCTCACTGTCAAGAAATTCAAAAAAGCTTGCTTTCAGTTCATCAATAACCGCAAACCGAATCTAAAGTTTTTAGAACCGTTTGGGTCACCCTGTACTGTTCTAGAGCCTTTTGGAAAGTTTGGTTCGAAGAGTATTGAAGGGATACTCATTGGTTATGCAAGTCCATTAAGACGTGTCTTCGTTCCAAGTCTGAAGCGGATTATTGAAGCTCCTAATGTTGAATGTCAAGGTTATACAATGCCGCCTCAGAATCCTGGAGATTCATGGCGTTATCATTATGACAAGTTGTGGGATTCGTTTGACATGATGGAAGAACAAGAAGAAGAAGATTTCTTTGATGAGTTGGATATTTTGTGAGAGTATGAGTCATCGTTGGAAAGGTTCCCAGCTGAGTATTCAAGAAGACCACAAAGAGCATCAAATGACGATGAAGCAGGTCCAAGCAATGCTAGTGAACATGACGACGTCCAACAAAATGAAGTTGCTCAAGATAATCAAATGACACAGAATGATAATCAAGAATCTGAGAACATGCCAGTATTTGATCGTGGTGATTCAGATTCTGAGGGGGAGCAAATTCAAATCTCAAGTCAAACAAACCCAGTCAGTGAACAAGGTGCAAATCAAAATGTTACTAATCTGGAAGGTGATGTAGATGTTCCAGGCGAAGTAATGCCACGAACTCTTTCATATCTTCCAGAGGAGTTGATCATTGGAGAACTGCAGACAGGCGTCCGCACTCGAAGACAGATTGATAAAGGGCTTACATGTTTTTATACAAAAGTTGCTCCTTTGCAAACTGAATTCTCATTGAGTTGTTTTATCTCGCAGGTTGAACCAAGGACTTACAAAGAGGCGCTTACTGAAGATTCTTGGGTCAATGCAATGCAGGAGGAACTTAGCCAATTTGAAAAGTTGGGAGTGTGGAAGTTAGTGGATTTTCCAGATGGTCAAAGGAAGATAAACACCAAATGGATGTTTAAGTGCAAGAGAGACGATAGAGGAGTTGTGATTCGCAACAAAGCTCGACTCGTAGTCCAGGGTTTCCGTCAATAGGAGGGGATAAATTTCACCGAAATGTATGCTCCTGTAGCTCGACTAGAAGCGATCAGAATCTTCCTAGCATTTGCATCATGGAAAAACTTCAAAGTTTATGAGCTAGATGTAAAATCGGCTTTTCTCTACGGGAAGGTAAAAGAGGAGGTTTATGTCGGTCAGCCACCGGGCTTTACCGATCCACACCACAAAGACAAGGTCTACTTGCTAGACAAAGCGCTGTATGGTTTACACCAGGCCCCGAGAGCTTGGTATGAGACATTGTCCCAACATCTACTAGCCAACAGTTTCATTCGTGGAAAAGTGGATGCCACTCTCTTCTCCAAAGAGGTCGATGGTCATCTTCTGATAGTTCAAATTTATGTGGACGACATCATATTTGGGTCAACAAATGAGGATCTATACAAAGATTTTGAACGAGTTATGAAGCAGAAATTTGAAATGTCATCGATGGGTGAGATGAAATTCTTTTTGGGACTGCAAGTTGATCAACTACCCAATGGAATTTTCATACATCAAACAAAGTACGTTCATGATATCTTGGAGAAATTCAGGATGTCAGGTTCTACTCCAGCAGACACCCCATTAGCAACGAATCATGGGATAAACCCTGATCTCATCGGAGAAAAGGTAGATGAAACGATGTATCGTTCCATGATCGGTTCGCTGATGTATTTGACAGCTTCAAGACCCGATATTATGTACCCAACCTGCCTCGCAGCACGATTTCAATCTAACCCGAGAGCATCGGATATGGTGATTGTGAAAAGGATATTACGCTACCTGAAAGGAACTCCATCATTGGGGTTGTGGTATCCAAGAGAAGGCGATTTCACGCTCGAAGGTTATTCCGATTCCGATTTCGGATGCTGCAAAGTTAATGCTAAATCAACAACAGCAGGGTGTCAGTTCTTTGGATCACGATTGATCACATGGCAATGCAACAAGCAAACCTCTGTGGCTTTATCCACATGTGAAGCGGAGTATGTATCTGCTTGCAGTTGCTACTCTCAGATCTTGTGGATCCAGCAACAGATGCGCGACTACGGTTTGCAATTTCTAAACACCCCTATCTTTGTTGATAATGAGGCATCGATTAACATTACTAAAAATCCAGTACATCACGCTAAAACGAAACATATTGAGATTCGTCATCACTTTATTCGAGATTGTTTTGAGAAGAAGTTGATACGAATTGAGAAAATCCACACTGATGATCAAAAAGCTGATTTACATACCAAAGCATTTGACAAAACACGTTTTCAGTATTTGCTTAAACTGAATGGTATGAAGCTTTTATCGGTGTTGGAAAAGATCATTGGCGTTGATGAAGGAGACATTGTAGATGATGTTGAGAAGCAATCTGCAATGGTTTGTCGTTTTTTTACTTGTTTTGGTATTTAGGAGGAGGTATAGGGTAATTTTTCAGAAAATACAAAAACAATAAAAAATGACAAAAATACAAAAACATGAGATATTTTCAAAATCCAAAAACAATAGAAAACCAGAAAAGAGTTTGTGTAAAAAGGGAAAATGATAGTACATCGGCTTGACAGTCACGGTATGCTAAAGAAATGGAATGTTTAAATGCGTTAAACAGTCTCGCTGATGATGTGCCGATAGGTTTTTACACATTTAGTAGGTTTGTTAGGGATATAAATCTAAATCTTACTTGCTTATTTCGTGGGGAACACTACTTGGATATATAGGTAACCCCTGAAATCTCGTTTGAAAGATTTCTTTTTCTAATATACTAGGTTTTTATACTCAGTGATATCTGGGGTATTATTCCGGGACTTCTGCTGAATGGAAGTTCTGACCTAGTCCTCGAATAATACTTTCTGCAATGCTTGAAACATAGCATCACCCTCAGCATATATGATAAGACAATAAAATTGCTTAGCAATGCTGTTGTAAAAAAGATCCTCTAAAGGGGACACACCCAAAAGTTGAGTCATGATCTCTCTGCTGAACGGTAGTTCTGACCTGAGCTCTCATGATTCTTCATAAATTATTAACCCCTTACAGATATCATTTGTGTTATAATTACCTGTAAGACTGAATATTGGGATCTGGATACGGGAGTATATTCAAGAGGTGGGACATACGTATAAGTTTAAGTCTCTAAAACACTAAATCCGTATCCTGAACAGATTGAAAATTGTGTGAGAATTTAAGTGGATCAGTATATCGACAATCTACGCGAATTGTTTAATTCTGAGTATGTAATCACAGCTTAATGGTACTTGTGATTTGTCGAATAGCTGATATGATTCCCTAACACGCTCACCAAAAATATGTTTGTAAATAGTTTATTTTTATTGCATTTTAATTCTGTATTTCATTTCTAGTTTAGAAGCTTTTTTTAAAATGCAAAAAAGATTTTACATTTCTGCTTTATTTTTGACAAACCAAAGTGGATAGTTGATCTTCGGATTCGAAAGTTGAAAGCAGATGCAGGAGATTTCTGGACTGGATGATGAGTCGTGAGCTGAAACATGATAAGTTTGAGAAAGTTGGAAAGCTAAAACAAGTTCATTAATTTGAAACTTGTAATTTTCAGAAAATCAAATTGAATTGAATATCAGTGTGTATTATCTCTGATCAACCAAGGTCATTAAATTGGACTTGGTAGATTAATTGAGTAATCAGGGTCATTAACTTGAACCTGAATACTTAAGTGGATTTCTAACACTGAAAGTTGAATGGTAAGTTTGGATTGTTACTATTTTTATCATATATCTTATATTTGGGTAGAGTATATGCAGGTTTTAGGAATCCCCATGGCAATTAAAAAGTAAAAGTTTGAACCAGAATTTGAGCCCTAGCTTACTGAGAGGGGGAGTCTGTGAAAGGGGGAGTCAGAATTCTAGATCAACAGTCTAAGGGGAGATTGAAGATTAAAGTTTGAAGATAAAGATTGAAGAGAGCTTTACAAGATTAAAGACAAAATTTGGAAAGAGACCAAGACTAAAGACTTGAAGCCAAAGACTTTGTCAGCATCCAAGGGGGAGTCTGTTGGTGCACTGAATGTCTACTGATTACGTCTTAAACAAGTCTTTTGTCTAGAAAGAATGAATGAACACACAATAGATTAGAAATTAGAGTTTTACATGTATATATAGGGTGTTTCGCTTGAAGGTGATTCAAGGCAAGTTCAAGCAAAACCTATTGATCAGCTTTCGCTTGAACTGATGTTGTGTATTTTCAAGCGAAACCTAGTAGATTGCCATCCTCAAGCGAAACCTATCTGTCTATATATAGGTGTGTGTCATTTGAAGCGAAACACTGAAGGTGTTTGTGTGTGAGTCGAGGTGCTATCGAAATTTTGTTAGAAATTGATTGTAAAGACTCAGGAATGCATTAATAGAAAGGAAATTGAAAGGATATAGCTGTTGTGACTTTGTATACGTTGATTCCGCCTTCGTATTCGAAGATGAACTGCCTTAACTGACTTTTAGGCTCACGCACACGGTCCGACACATTACATTTGCATAATCGGAATAATACACATAAAAGCACTTAGTGAACACACATATTCCATACATTTTGAAAATAGATCGATTACACATATGAATCACCCCAAAACATTTGAAAACGGTAAAAGAGGGGAACTATGTACTCGCCTTAGGTTGCGTATAGTCCCGGTTCAAAGGGTATAACAGAGCTCAAAAGACCAAGAGTTCATGTCACATCCTGACTTTTGCGGATGCGTATGATGTGTGACTGGTTTAATATCATTGCATTCAATCATAATAAACAACTACATGATCAAAACGATGTTCATCCATTCATAAAATTTAAAGTATTACAAACACCAGTTACTTAAGTTTTAAAACACAGCCTTCGACTAGGTTACAAACCAACAAAAGTGGATGACATCTAAACTTGAAGTCTACTTCTAGAAACAACACCCGCTCCCAAGATCCAACTTGTCACCTGAAATACATGTAATTTTGGAAAACATCAACAAAAGTTGAGCGAGTTCATGCGATCTATATGAGTACTGGTAAACTTGTAAACCTTTGAGAGACTCCTTTGAAAACAGGTATGAAAAGCGTGTATGAACATACCAAGTGAATGTTTTACAAGGACATTAAGGCATGCGAGGACATATAGAGCACTCGTAATGAGTAGGCTTATACCCTTGTCGATTTTCCCTCGACTATGTCGATTTCCCTCGACTATGTCTAATTTCCCTTCGACTATGTCAATTTCCCTTGACTGGGACACCGAAGCACTCAAGTGATCACATGAGGAGCATGAGTGGGGCTTGGCCGTACCCGTTAGATCTAACCTTCATCCCTATTTAAGAATTAATGGCATTTCAATATTAAGTCTATGCTCACATGATCTAATAGTGCATTTCATAGGCATTTCATATCGTTTAAGCATTCGTAACATGTATTCTACCCCCGAGAGTTATAAAACCGAAAACAGTTAAAGAAAAGGGGGACATAAACTCACTGTTTTGCGTCTTCGATACTCGTAACTCAAATCTCCTCAGCAAACACGACTCCCTACAATGTACTAGGGTCTAGTAGACGAACGGGCCGTGCCTTGCCTTAGTATTTACGTTTTTTAGTTATGTTTCTTTTATGTCTTCAATATTATTCCAAGTTATAATTCCTTGTTAAAATAATAATTATTTTAACTTTAAATTATATTTAATTTTGGAATAATAGTTAAACAATATTTTTGTAACAATACTTCTCAAGTATTTATTTTTGTATTTTCTTCCCAAGGATGGGGGGTATCTCATACATGTATTTTCGTACTCTTGTATTTGTAGTTCCAAATTAATATATTTTCAAGTCTCACTCTATAATTTTCTTGTAAACAAAGTGTTCTTATACTAGTTTCAACCCTAGAACATGATTAGTTCTTTTAAAACAATGTTCATGTAAATCTTTGTGATTTAGGTTGGTTTCTTTGGAAAACTATTTTAGAAAGCATCCACTTACAAGTTTTGTATCTTGTTTAAATCATCATCACAAGAAAACAACTTTTTATTTTTCAAGTTCAAGTAAACATAAGGTATGATGATCTTGGTTTTTCACAAGATCATCACATCAAGTTACTAGATCATGTGTTTAATCACAATCTAGTAGGTTCCATATGATGTCTAACATCACTAACACTAGTAATCAATCAACAAGAAGCAAATAATCACAAATCAACAAGATTTCATATGTTTATGAGCTTATGTTAGAGATTCATGAATATGTGTTTTAATGTTCATCATGTTTAACAATGTATATAATCTTTTAACTAACAATATATGAAATAACAAGATATTATAAGGGCCTTACTACTAGCACAAGGCTAGAGAAGATCACTTGATGTTGATAATGATAAAAGTGTTGGATAAAAGCAATCGGGAGAGGTCCTTCAAGATCCGCAAGCACCAAGCTTCCTTAATCACCTCCTTACACCTTGAAATGAACTTGGAATGAATGGATGGTGGATGAAAGGTGGTGGTGGGTGTGTGCTTGTTCTCGGCCGAATGGGAGGAAGAGAGGAGGGAGATGAGGTGTGTGTTTGTGTGTGTGAGAGATATAAGGATCAAGTCTTCTTATAACCATCTTGTAGCTTGGTCCATTGGGTCTTGTGTTTCTATAGTACACTACATGATCTTCTAGCAATCTTAGAGAATCCAAGCAAGATCATGGAAGATCAAGAGAGATCTATGGTGGGGCCACACCTTTGGTGACCATCCACAAATATGGGGGGGGGGGGGGATCTAAGTGTAAGTTTAAATGGTAAGTTAGATTAATTAGTGAGGTTTCAAGTGTAATAGTTTAGGTGTTATGCATATCATGTGTTATATAG
>JARYGA010026274.1:0-26238 GCA_030545235.1 Helianthus tuberosus
CAAACTTCCTTCTCTTTTGATGTCTGGGTTTGAATGACCTGTCAATACCAAGTTTATGAGTAATAATATCTTTAGAGATACCTGTCATATCCTCATGCTTCCAAGAAAAGATAGTTTTTCTCCTCTTTAGGAAGGATACTAGATCCTGCTCAATATCATTGAGGATCCCAGATCCTATAAAAACTTTGGAGTTAGGATCCTGAGGATCCATCAGGATATCTTTCACATCTTGTTCTCTTGCCTCCATGACATCTCTTGGAGGATACTTTAATTGTTATTGCTCCCTAGGTCTTGAGGCTGGCTTCATTGATGAAGTGTAACCATTTTTAGCCTCTTATTGGTCGCTTTCTATCTTCACTACACCCCAAGGAGTAGGGAGTTTCACACATTGATGATATGTAGATGGAACTTCTTTCATGTCGTGTATCCATGGCCTGTCAAGGATAACATTGCAACAGGATAAGCAATCTATAACACAAAATTTTTGAAAAGAGTTAACTCCCTCTATGTAAATGGGAAGTTTGATGTCCCCCAATGTGTTCTTGGTTTCTCCACTGAATCCTACAAGAACTGATGATATTGGGATAATCTCTGATTCAGGAATGTTCATCTTCTTGAGGACAACAAGTTGAATGATGTTTACTGAGCTTCCTCCATCTATAAGAATCCTGCGAACAAAATGGTTAGAAATAAACAATGTAATAACAAGACCATCATGATGAGGATCCTGAATATCCACACGGTCCTCCACATCAAAGGATATAACTTTCTCCTGTGTAAGGATTGAGGTTCGAATAGGTCTGTCCCCATTCTCCATCTTTTTCTCCTTAGCATGCCTCTTGTCCGCTGAAAAGGAAGTGTCACATATGTCTGATCCACCGAAAATGAAGTTGATAATTTGTGCATCAGTTGGAGGGGCAGGAGCTCTTTCTGGAATCTTTTCATGATCCTGGATCCTTGACTTTTTTCTTCCAAGTAGCTCCTATAGATGTCCTTTGCTTAACAGGTAACCAATCTCTTTCCTGTGTGCTATGCATTTATTAGTGAGATGACCGAAATCTTCATGATATGCACACCATTTGGATTTGTCTTTTGTAGCAGCTGACTTATCATTCTTTCTAGGCCATGTAGCTTTTTCTCCTAAATTCTGCATAGCAAGGATTAGTTCATTGTTATCAACAGAAAAACAATATTCAGAGATATGTGGATAATCTTCATCATCCTCTTCATGCTCCACAGCATGCACATTTTGATTATCAAATTTGTTGTATGGTTTAGACTTGTTGTTCCTGAAATAGGATCCTTGTTTTTCCTGCTTCGAGGATCCTAACAGTCTCTCTTGGATCATTTTATCATCCTCTAAACGAATGAATCTAACGGCCCTGGTTCTTACTTCATCAAGGTTCCCGCAAGGTGTCATAACAAGATCATCGTAGAATTGTGAATCCTTAAGCAAACCTATTTTAAAGGCTTCTACAGCCGTTGCAATATCTAAATTGGGAATTTCTAAGGATTCTCTACTGAATTTTGTTATGTAATCCCTTAGTGATTCATTACTACCTTGAGTTACCCTATATAAATCACTAGTTAATCGTTCAAATCTCCTAATGCATGAAAACTGGCTATTAAACAAATTAACTAGATTAGCAAATGAAGTAATGGAGTAGGGAGGAAGACTTAGCAGCCATTTAAGAGCTGATCATGTCAGTGTGGATCCGAAACCCTTGCATAAACATGCTTCTTTTAACCTTTCAGGAATGGGGTTTATCTCTATTCTCTCCTTGTATTGAGCCACATGCTCTTCTGGATCGGTAGTGCCATCATAGAGCTTCATGTTTGGCATTTGAAACCTCTTTGGTTTATTTTGCATCACAAATTGGTGGTGCAAAATGAGATATCATGTGACTCCCATCCTGAATCTTAGGAATGGGTTTAACCACCCCTGGAACACTGGATATCATATCCTTGAGTTTTTGCAACTCCCTAGCCATAGCTTGGTTGATTCCTGGTTCCTGCTTGAAGCCATGGTTAGTATTATAAGACATATTTAAAGCGTTACCTCCTGACTGATTCGAGGTTGGGACTCCGGATGTGAATCCAAACTGATGTGATTCTGGCATAATTGAGGGACCAGATGAAGCTATAGTTTGCATTAGTATGAAATCTCCCATATGAATCTCTGAACTTATGGGTTGTAGACTTCTTAAGGATCCTTGACCCTGGAGGACATTGGATCCAGAATGCATTGGAGATGAGGATCCTAGAGGATGCTCCATGGATCCGTGAACCTACGAGAAGGATCCTTGAACCTGAGTTGAGGATTCTGGATACTGAGGGTAGGATCCTTGAATTGACTGCGTCCCCATGTATCCTCCCGAACTAGAGAAGAATCCTTGATGCTGGAAAGAGGATCCTTGAGGCTGAAGAGAAGATCATGAAGGCTGGAGAGAGGATCCCGAAGGCTGAAAGTAGGATCCTAGAGCTTGTGTGATTGCCGATGATCCATGTTGCATGCTTTATGACCCTCCTTGATACTGGACACATGATGACCTGGAATGCTGGGCAGTGGTTGGCGGTGTAGTGAAATCTAATGATCTGGGCATCAACGGGGAAGGCTCCTCCGTTGATCTTTTTAATTTCTTGATTTCATCAATCTCCCACAGGATCATGTCATTAGTTTTGTCCTGCTGCTCCATGTAATCCTTCATCTGCAAAATCAAGGAATAAAGATCATTGTTAGTAGGAGCAAAAGAAGCATCAGTAGTTGCTTTTGTGAAAACGGGGGTTGTCTTTTCGCTGCATTCTCAGCATTCTTCTGGGACCCAGAAGGAGGAGGAGGCAAAGGTGGAACACCCTGTGAAGAGGTGATCGCCGGCTTAGAGTTTGAAGTGTTCTTTGTATGGGAAGCCATGTGATTGAAGGTAATGAACAGAAATGAACGAAATGAACAAAATTATCAAGGATGAAGCACCGATTGCCCCACGGTGGGCGCCAAACTGTTTTGGTAAAAAATCACTCAATGATAATGCAACCAAATCTGATTTTGTGAGGTATGATGCTTGGTTAAATAATTAAATGTTTGAACAACAAATATGTATAATGAGAGATGAACACAAGGATTTGTACGAGGAAAAATCCCTTGATCAATGAATGATCTCCGGCATAAAAAACCTTGGATAGTGAAAACTATCACTATGAAGTATATTGAACAAACAAGTTTACAACTTCGGAAGTATTGAGCTTGTTACAATGAGTTTTAGTGTGTGTGTATTTGAGAGAGAGAGTAGCAGAAGTGTTGTACGATTACAAATGTGCAAGTGGTTTCTAAAAATAAGCTCAATACCCCTTTAATCTTAGCTAAAAATATCCTAACTAACTATCTAAAAAATCAGCCCATCACCCACGATCACCACCAATGGTCATCAGCCTTTGCAAATGTTGAAAATAAAGAGCATATTCCCCAGGAATCTCGGATGGAATAAGTCCTCTTCGAAACATACCTGCAAAACAAGCCAAAAGATGATGGAAACAATTGTTAGTTTAGAATAATAATGAGGATCCTGGATCCTTATCCTCGCAGCGTCTCCTGAGGATCCTTAATTTAAACTGAACTGAGGATTTTTGATCCAAACTACACTTGAGGATCCGTGATCCATAAGCTGTGAAATTCTGTCCCTAACAAGATTCATATACAAACAATCACACATTCATCATGCATGATGAACTTAAACACTAATCAATTGTTTGGATTTCTAGGGTTTGCATGAAATTAAGAAAACAAGAATATCAATGTATAACATCAAGCATTACCTTAGATTCGATCTATGGTTTGTTCTTGAAGAACTGAAAGATCAAAGATTGATGATTGTGTGTGGGATTGTGTAGCCAAATGATTAGCGAAAACTGCCGTATGATTGAGATTATGAGGAGTTTAGGGTTATGCAGTAGTTTTATTAGAGTTTCAATGTTAACCGTAAACGCCCTTAACTATATAACTTTTACACAAAGCACATAACATCTTACAGTTTATAGTTAAAGCATATAATTCACATATTTGTCAAGCAATGTACAAGTTCGTATAAACCGTCCATTTATATTAATTATTCGAGTTAGTCACCAACGTTCAAGAATTCACTTGTGTGTGTGTTCCGGTAATTCCCCGAATTACCAATGTAGACTCATTTAACTAACTCTAGTTAAATGTAGTTCTATGAATGTATGTCTAAACTAACTGTGGTTAGGTTAAAGTATTAACCTAAAATTGCGGGTTGTCACATCATCCCCAAGTTGGAAGAAATTTTGTCCTGAAATTTGATAAGCAATTACAAGAGAGTGGAAAAGTTACGATTATCACACCCCGACCACGTAGGACAACCAAACGTGGCGGAAACGTCGGGGAGTGTTGTAACAGAATTAATTGTTTCAAATCCATGGCAATTGAAGTTTCGTTTTATTAATTAAACATGAAAGTTTACATTGTTTTAAACAAGAAACAAAGAGTACATAACATAAATTAACTAGTTCTTGTCTCGTTTTAAGTCACTAAGGCACAGGTCCGCCTAAGTATGTCTTGATAAGTCCTATGCATCATCTCCTGAAAACACATGTGAAAATAGGTACGTCAGCATAAAAATGCCTGTGAGATACATAGGTTTTGTGAAAATAGGATTCATGACTTATGTTTGAGAAAATGTTTAGTCATGAACCTTGTAATTTGCTTTGTCTTATAAATCGTTTGAAAAACAATAAGTTCAGATGATATGTATAGATAAAAGAATAATGTATGGTTAAATGAATAACCATGTAAAATGAGTTTGTATAAGATAAGTTGTTTGTAAACAATGTCTTGTGAAAAGTATATTATTTGTATAAAATGTTATATGTCTCAAATTGAAATGATTCAAATAACGCCACGATATGTAATATCATACAAGCACTTATATATAGGAAGTACCAGCGGCGTATCCACCATGCTTGTATCATATTACACACGCCTCATTACTTAAATCACTTACTCAAACCAAACCACCAAGATGCAATGTTTAACAATTGTAGAAATCTTTATGTATAGTCAAATGTCTATTGTCAAATGTAAATCATGTCAGCAGATGCAAATGGTTCACACGGTTCTACAGTTACAAACGGTTCACATGGTTCAACAGTTACAAACGGTTCATATAATCAAATGGTTACAACGGTTCACATAGTCAAATAGTTACAACGGTTTAAAATGTTATATAATGTGTTCATATGCTGGATGAGCATATGAAACAAAATGTAATGTAAAACAATGTACTAAGTATGCACACAATGGGTGTACCTAGCATGAAATGTAATGTAAAACGATGTACTAAGTATGCACACAATGGGCATACATGGCATAAAATGTATTGAAATCATGTACTATAAATGTACTAATAAACATAGCAAGTATATGATGTGAAAACAGGAAAGCATGAAAGTAACAAGTAGGCACATGTGTTTCACCCCAAAATAGTTTGAAAACAGTAAAAGAGGGGTCTATGTACTCACTTGAGATTGCTCAGAAGCCCTAAGATAACCACCAAGCAATGCTAGAGATCACGGAAATCAACGGCACCTAATATAGGTAACTATGTTAATAAACCGGACCTATATCGGAAGATCGGGTAGCATGAGGGTTCGTAAACCAAACGAGTATGGAAACTCGTGTAATATGGTTTAACAAAGCCAACATACTAAATGAAACCTAACATAAGTGCTTCCGACCCATCACGACCCGTTTAGGTAGCTTATGCTACTTTAACGCGTCGTTCGCGTGAAACGCGTTCGGACCGCCTAACTAGTCCTATGACAAGTAGAATATGCCTTAACATGTCTAATATTGTTGCCAAATCAGTTTAGATGTCAAAAGTTATGTTACATATGTTTAAAATGAATTTTGGCATCAAAGGGGTATTTTGGTAATTTACCTAAGGCATATAAACTACCTATCATACAACTACTTAAACGAAGCGACCATAAGGTATAACCTCGAAAGGTTATTCCCTATACACTATGGTCACCTAAGGTATTTGGTCGGATCCTAATGATCGACCAAATGGGTCGGGTTCGAAGGTATAAGCGATTTATCAGATCGCTTACCCTTACGACCCTAGACAACGTGGTAATCAGTAGGCATAGTCACAAGGGACTATAACCATCGTGATTACAATCACGTTGCGAAGTTCAAACGAACTTCGCATTGACCATAAACTGGTCAATGCAGAAAGTCAAACAAAGTTTGACTTTCGGACTCGAAAAGCAATAAAAGAACGAAGGAATACTTACGAAGGGTCCCCGCAAGACTGATAATCCAAGTATTCTTAGGTATGAGGTGATGAAACACCCCAACTTAGAGAAATCTCAGATTTCAAGTGGGTTTGGCAATGAAAGGGGTTGGGTATTTATAGTTTTCGGTTCACCGTTAGGATCGTTTCTTGGAAAAGAGGGAATGATCTCGCCCGTACACTTGTCGGAATGTTGTGGTAACTGATTTTGGCCACCACAAGAGATTAACATGTGGCACTTGGCCTTTGGAAAGGGTTAAGGGCAGTTAACAGCTGAGAAAACAAGTTTCTGCATAACTGACCCCTGCTTGCGCACCGTAACACTCCCATTGTTGCGGTGCGCAAGGACCAAGTTTGGCAGAATTACAGTTTTGGTCCCTGTTGTGTTATAAGGTCATTTCTGACGCGTTTAAGGCCCGTTAACCCCATTTTAAAGCTCTAAAATGAAGGTAAAGTATAGGGAACTTAAAATATGTTCAAAAATATCTCGGATGTCTGTTCGTTTAGCCGTACGGTTGCGATGTTCGGTTAATTACGACGGAATGCGCATAAGCGCGAAAAACGATCCAAATGACGCGACGAATGGATTTTTCTTATGCCAAACACTAAAATAAAATATTTTAGTGCTTACATAAATTTTTGGATGTCCGGATGTATTCAGAACGTAAGTTATGCGCGAAAGTGCAAACTTGTGCACTTTTTGATGCTTTTAGTCCCTGAATGACCCAAGAGTTTATTTTAGCACACCGAACCCCTCAAAGCCTATTTCTAAGCTATGTAAAGGATATTTATGGTATGTTTAACTTATGGTCATGTTCCGGAATGTCTGTTACAGTTCAAATTGGCATACTTTCGCAGTTTGTCAACTTTAGTCCCTGTAAGCGATTTAACTTGATTTTGCCCTACCAAAGCCTTCAAAACTTATTTCTAAGTTATGTAAAGGTTATTTAAGGTATGTTAAGCCTATTTCACTATTCCGGAGTGTTCGTTGCATTAAACTGGTTATATTTACGCATCAGTGCGCGTATAACCTTCCAGAAAGCGATTTAGAGCTTGAAATCGAACAAGAATTGATATGTGCAAAAGATACACATATTTATACAGATCCCAAGTATGAAATACAATACTTCATTGGCTTGGCATTTGTTTGATGGTCGCAGTGACCCAGGTGTCACAGTCTCCCCTACTTTAGGAAATTCCGTCCCGAAATTTATTCGTAGGAGTCTATTTGTGTGTCAAATAACCACCAGAGATATGTAAGGCATAATCCTGTCATTTCCTTAAAGGACATTCTTCAGAACGAAAATGAACAGACGGAGTCATTTTCCTCAACGAGTATTCTTCAGAAGCGGAAATGAAGGAATAAACAAACGGGGATTCATTTCCTCAACGGACAATCTTCAGAAACGTAAAATGAACTTACGGAGTCATTTTCAACGGGTGCTTCATCAGAAATGGAAATGAAAAGGAGAAACAAACGGATATTCATTTCCTCAACGGACAAATCTTCAGAAACGAAAATGAACAAACGGAGTCATTTTCAACGGGTGCTTCATCAGAAATGGAAATGAAAAAGGATAGTCAAACGGATAGTCATTTCCTCAACGGACAATCGTCAGAAACGAAAATGAACAAACGGAGTCATTTTCAACGGATGCTTCATCAGAAATGGAAATGAAAAAGGATAGTCAAACGGATATTCATTTCCTCAACGGACAAATCTTCAGAAACAAAAATGAACAAACGGAGTCATTTTCAACGGATGCTTCATCAGAAATGGAAATGAAAAAGGATAGTCAAACGGATATTCATTTCCTCAACGGACAAATCTTCAGAAACGAAAATGAACAAACGGAGTCATTTTCAACGGATGCTTCATCAGAAATGGAGATGAAAAAGGATAGTCAAACGGATATTCATTTCCTCAACGGAAAATCTTCAGAAACGAAAATGAACAAACGGAGTCATTTTCAACGGGTGCTTCCTCAGAAACGGAAATGAATAGAGTTAACTTCTAGGCACATGACAAAGCTCGCTGTGGTTTCTGTGCACTAAATTCCATAATTATGTATGCATCCATAATTACGTAATTCCTTGCACAGTCCGCACAGTTTGTCTTGTAATGTGTAGGGGAGGAAAAAAATCAAATCTGTGATGAGGGTGACTAGACTACCATAGGGTCCTTTTAATTAGATCGACAGATGATATTATTAATTAGGCCACCAAGGAGTCCTTTCAGCTATATCATCACATGATGTTCCTAACCAGATTTTTGGATCAATCTGTTTAACTAGACCACTCAAGGGATCTAATTATGGAGTAGCACTTTATAATCCAAGGGACTTAACTACAACGTAGTAGTCTATTAAGGATTTTATGTAGTACCTTTGGGTATCCTACTACGAATCCCTCATATGAAGATACGAAAGGTTCTACGAGGATTTGGATAACATAAATTGGATCACACAAAAACATAAAAGGGAACACATAAGCACTTAATCACATAATTGTTTTCTTGGTTATTAATTGTTATTAACTTGTTATTGATTACGCCTTGTACGTCGTTTCTCTTGGAAGAAACGGGTACTTAGGATTTTCGTGGAAAACGCAAGAGATCAAAAAGTGGAAGAAAGTTTGGGGGTAGTCTGTTCTTCAAGGAATACGGTTCCTTGATTGTCGATATTGTAGGAGATATGTTGTTTATACATACAACCACATAAATACATTGCAATGTAAATAAAAGATTTATTTATAAACAATGATAACAACTGTTTCATGGACCATGACAACAAAAGAAAATAATACATAAGACGTGATTATTTCTAAACGATGTTGTCGGTCAGATGCTCATCCCTGTGCTGGATTTGCATTAGCAAGCTTTGGGCAATTTCTTCGGAAGTGACCCATCTCGCAACAGTTGAAACAAGAACCTGGTAGAAAACGACCTTTAGCGGGATTGTTGCCAGCTTGATTTGGTGCAGCTGCAGCTGGGCAAACTCTTGCTGTATGGCCTATATGTCCATAAGTTTGGCATTTGCGGTACTTTACATTGGCATGATGATGGAGGCTACATTGGTTGCACAAAGGTGTAGTTCCATTGTATGGCTTCCTAGCAGGGGGTTGAGCTGGTTGGTTGGGGATGGCTTGATCATTGTGAGTAACCATGGCGAAGTTCTGAGAAGCCTTCCGCTTCTTTGACTTCTTAGGGCATCCAGTCTGTTCATCCATGGTCTTTGATTCCTCGATTGGGTTCGATTCCTCGACCGGTTTCTTGTCACCTTTTCGGAAAAGTTTACCTTTCCTGATCTTTGATTCAGTCAAGGTTGCAGATAGCTCAATGGCCTGTCTAACTGTAGTAGGGTTGCTACCAATCACAATGTCTTGTATTGAGTCAGGGAGGCCATCAATGTACTTTTCGATTGCCTTATCCAAAGGTGTGACCATGTTTGGGCATAACAGACTTAACTCCTCATAACGGTCTGTGTAGGCTCGATGTTCACCGCTGTCTTGCTCAAGATTGCCGAATTCCCTTTCCAAGGCCCTGATCTCGTGACGAGGACAGAATTCCTTCATCATAAGTGCCCTAAGTTCAGCCCATGTCTGTGCTAGAGCAACTTCTGCACCACGATCTCTCATAACCCCGTTCCACCACGTAAGGGCCCTCTTCTGGAACACACTTGAAGAAAACTCGACCTTGCGATTGTCAGGACACTGCACGTGGCGGAAAGTATTCTCAATGCTCTCGAACCATTGAAGAAGCCTAGTCGCTCCCTCAGAACCACTAAACTTGAGTGGTTTAGCCGAGTTAAAACTCTTGAAATTGCATGGACCATTGTTGTTGTTGTTGGCTTGGTTCCATTGAGCAAAGAGGTTTGGGAATTGAGCAGCCATTTGCTGCGCAATGATTTCTGCCAGCTCGGCAGTCGCTATCTGGTTTTCGCGTCGAGGAGGCATTCTAAAAGAGGAAACATGAAATGAAACGAGTGAGAGAATTAGACGAAAAGAATGAGATGAACAAATCTGATGAAAGCAAGGATAGTGGTCAATTGTTTGTTACTACAAAGCAACAAACGACCCCGGTGATTAATCAAAGTAAATAGGTCAAAAATAATGTATCGCGAAGACATGCTCGCCTATAAGTGGACACTCACCCCAAGAGTTCCCAGGTAAGAGTGACTGGTCCGATTATGTGGATTTGTACGAACACTCTAGCCTTAGACAGAAAACTCAGGGTACAGGCACCCACCCTTCCAGTTTGCACGTGTTCACATTATTTAGATCAACTTTGACGGGATTTTGAAAACTTAAAGGGTTCAAAACCATATAATAAATCATCCTAGAACAGATGATTAGTTTCCAAAGCGGTTTTGAAATTCGTGTTCTTATTGTGGTTGTCGCCTAAGGATAGGTGACGGTATTGTTTTATGACTAAACGCAAGTAAACTCGCGTTAGGGTCCTAAGAGGGTTATAGACTAGGTCAAAGTATTACTAATAACCTAATTCCCTATAACCATTGGCTCTGATACCAACTTTTCTGTCACACCCCGACCACGTAGGACAACCAAACGTGGCGAAAACGTCGGGGAGTGTTGTAACAGAATTAATTGTTTTAAATCCATGGCAATTGAAGTTTCGTTTTATTAATTAAACATGAAAGTTTACATTGTTTTAAACAAGAAACAAAGAGTACATAACATAAATTAACTAGTTCTTGTCTCGTTTTAAGTCACTAAGGCACAGGTCCGCCTAAGTATGCCTTGATAAGTCCTATGCATCATCTCCTGAAAACACATGTGAAAATAGGTATGTCAGCATAAAAATGCATGTGAGATACATAGGTTTTGTGAAAATAGGATTCATGACTTATGTTTGAGAAAATGTTTAGTCATGAACCTTGTAATTTGCTTTGTCTTATAAATCATTTGAAAAACAATAAGTTCAGATGATATGTATAGATAAAAGAATAATGTATGGTTAAATGAATAACCATTTAAAATGAGTTTGTATAAGATAAGTTGTTTGTAAACAATGTCTTGTGAAAAGTATGTTATTTGTATAAAATGTTATATGTCTCAAATTGAAATGATTCAAATAACGCTACGATATGTAATATCATACAAGCACTTATATATAGGAAGTACCAGCGGCGTATCCACCATGCTTGTATCATATTACACACGCCTCATTACTTAAATCACTTACTCAAACCAAACCACCAAGATGCAATGTTTAACAATTGTAGAAATGTTTATGTATAGTCAAATGTCTATTGTCAAATGTAAATCATGTCAGCAGATGCAAATGGTTCACACGGTTCTACAGTTACAAACGGTTCACATGGTTCAACAGTTACAAACGGTTCATATAATCAAATGGTTACATCGGTTCACATAGTCAAATAGTTACAACGGTTTAAAATGTTATATAATCTGTTCATATGCTGGATGAGCATATGAAACAAAATGTAATGTAAAACAATGTACTAAGTATGCACACAATGGGTGTACCTAGCATGAAATGTAATGTAAAACGATGTACTAAGTATGCACACAATGGGCATACATGGCATAAAATGTATTGAAATCATGTACTATAAATGTACTAATAAACATAGCAAGTATATGATGTGAAAACAGGAAAGCATGAAAGTAACAAGTAGGCACATGTGTTTCACCCCAAAACAGTTTGAAAACAGTAAAAGAGGAGTCTATGTACTCACTTGAGATTGCTCAAAAGTCCTAAGATAACCACCAAGCAATGCTAGAGATCACGGAAATCAACGGCACCTAATATAGGTAACTATGTTAATAAACCGGACCTATATCGGAAGATCGGGTAGCATGAGGGTTCGTAAACCAAACGAGTATGGAAACTCATGTAATATGGTTTAACAAAGCCTACATACTAAATGAAACCTAACATAAGTGCTTCCGACCCATCGCGACCCGTTTAGGTAGCTTATGCTACTTTAATGCGTCGTTCGCGTGAAACGCGTTCGGACCGCTTAACTAGTCCTATGACAAGTAGAATATGCCTTAACATGTCTAATATTGTCGCCAAATCAGTTTAGATGTCAAAAGTTATGTTACATATGTTTAAAATGAATTTGGCATCAAAGGGGTATTTTGGTAATTTACCTAAGGCATATAAACTACCTATCATACAACTACTTAAACGAAGCGACCATAAGGTATAACCTCGAAAGGTTATTCCCTATACACTATGGTCACCTAAGGTATTTGGTCGGATCCTAATGATCGACCAAATGGGTCGGGTTCGAAGGTATAAGCGATTTATCAGATCGCATACCCTTACGACCCTAGACAACGTGGTAATCAGTAGGCATAGTCACAAGGGACTATAACCATCGTGATTACAATCACGTTGCGAAGTTCAAACGAACTTCGCATTGACCATAAACTGGTCAATGCAGAAATTCAAACAAAGTTTGACTTTCGGACTCGAAAAGCAATAAAAGAACGAAGGAATACTTACGAAGGGTCCCCGCAAGATTGATAATCCAAGTATTCTCAGGTATGAGGTGATGAAACACCCCAACTTAGAGAAATCTCAGATTTCAAGTGGGTTTGGCAATGAAAGGGGTTGGGTATTTATAGTTTTCGGTTCACCGTTAGGATCGTTTCTTGGAAAAGAGGGAATGATCTCGCCGTACACTTGTCGGAATGTTGTGGTAACTGATTTTGGCCACCACAAGAGATTAACATGTGGCACTTGGCCTTTGGAAAGGGTTAAGGGCTGTTAACAGCTGAGAAAACAAGTTTCTGCATAACTGACCCCTGCTTGCGCACCGTAACACTCCCATTGTTGCGGTGCGCAAGGACCAAGTTTGGCAGAATTACAGTTTTGGTCCCTGTTGTGTTATAAGGTCATTTCCGATGCGTTTAAGGCCCGTTAACCCCATTTCAAAGCTCTAAAATGAAGTTAAAGTATAGGGAACTTAAAATTTTATTCAAAAATATCTCGGATGTCTGTTCGTTTAGCCGTACGGTTGCGATGTTCGGTTAATTACGACGGAATGCGCATAAGCGCGAAAAACGATCCAAATGACGCGACGAATGGATTTTTCTTATGCCAAACACTAAAATAAAATATTTTAGTACTTACATAAATTTTTGGATGTCCGGATGTATTCAGAACATAAGTTATGCGCGAAAGTGCAAACTTGTGCACTTTTTGACGCTTTTAGTCCCTGAATGACCCAAAAGTTTATTTTAGCACACCGAACTCCTCAAAACCTATTTCTAAGCTATGTAAAGTATATTTATGGTATGTTTAACTTATGGTCATGTTCTGGAATGTCTGTTACAGTTCAAATTGGCATACTTTCGCAGTTTGTCAACTTTAGTCCCTGTAAGCGATTTAACTTGATTTTGCCATACCAAAGCCTTCAAAACTTATTTCTAAGTTATGTAAAGGTTATTTAAGGTATGTTAAGCCTATTTCACTATTCTGGAGTGTTCGTTGCATTAAACTGGTTATATTTACGCATCAGTGCGCTTATAACCTTCCAGAAAGCGATTTAGAGCTTGAAATCGAACAAGAATTGATATGTGCAAAAGATACACATATTTATACAGATCCCAAGTATGAAATACAATACTTCATTGGCTTGGAATTTTTTTGATGGTCGCAGTGACCCAGGTGTCACAACGATGACTGTGGGTTTTCCTCGGGTACCACATCATCCCTATGTTGAAGGGAATTTCATCCCAAATTCGCTAGTCGTATCAGTGTTAGGTTTTGCAGTTTTGAATAAGTTAGGACACTTGAGCCTCATTTGATCCTCGCATTCCCACGTGAACTCTGGTCCATGCTTTGAGTTCCAATGAACTCTCATGATAGGTATTCGACTGTGCTTACGGACCTTGACTTCCCTGTTCATGATTTCGAAAGGTTCCTCGGTAAATTGCAACTTATCATCGATCTTCAGTTCTTGGAAAGGAACCACAAGTGTTTCATTAGACAAACACTTCTTTAAGTTAGAGACATGAAAGATGTTGTGTACATTACCAAGTTTATCAGGCAACTCAAGTCTGTAAGCCACGTTACTGATTTTTTCTAGAATCTTGAATGGCCCAACATAACGCGGATTGAGCTTGCCTCGTTTCCCAAAACGAACCACACCCTTCTAGGGTGAGACTTTCAATAAAACACGGTCGCCCACAATGAATTCCAAGGGTTTCCTACGCCTATCGGCATAGCTTTTCTAGCGATCATGAGCTGCTTCCATACGATTTCTGATTTGAACAATCTTCTCAGAAGTTTCGAGTATGAGTTCTGGACCCATGATTTAGCTGTCACCAACCTCAGCCCAACAAAGAGGAGATCGGCATTTCCATTCATACAACGCCTCGAACGGAGCTGCCTAGATGCTAGAGTGGTAACTATTGTTGGAAGAAAACTCTACCAAAGGCAGATGTCTTTCCCATCCATTAACAAAGTCGATAACACATGCTTGGAGCATGTCTTCAAATGTCTGGATGGTTCGTTCACTTCACTTTGACCTTTCGATTGAGGATGATAGGTTGTGCTCATGTCTAGACGTGAGCGGAAGGATTTGTGCATAGCTTGCGACAAATCAGACGTGAAACGCGAATCACGATCGGAGATGATGGAGGTCGGCACCCCGTGCCTAGAAACTACTTCCTTTAAGTAGATGCTAGCAAGTCATGTGAACTTGTCGGTTTCCTTGATCACAAAGAAGTGTGTAGATTTGGTCAGACGATCAACGATCACTCAAATGGTATCATTTCTGTTTTGAGTTTGTTGGTGCATGCGTCTGCCGACTTCGTCTTGTATCGAGTCTTGATTGTATTAGATAGATCAGGGCACACAAAACGAGAAAAGTATGTGTGTAGGTAATTTCGCACGAAATTACAAAGGTAATTTCACACGAAATTAAGATGTTAATTTTGCACCAAATTACAAGTGTAATTCCATGCGAAATTACAATGCCTATATATATGTGTGTGTCTGATTCATTTTGTACGAAATTATCTAGGTGTTTTCCGACGGCGAAGCTCTGTCGAAGTGTCTACAGACTTGTAATCGTTACCAGATCAATATACAAGACAGTTTAAAGTGATATCTAGCTGAATTCAACTCATCATGTCTATTTCCGCCTTTCATTTTGAGTAGAACGCCTCTGACCGACTCGTTTCGGGTCCGAACACGATCCTACAATTGGTATCAGAGCTCAGGAGGAGGAGTTCTGAAGATTTCAGCTTGATTTCATCTCATTCTTTTACTTCTACATTTTTTTTTCTCAATTGAACAAGTTTTCACGGTGAAATTGTCCTGAATTTTTCACAACACAAGCGAAACAGTGTTTTAACTAAGCCTTGAGAGAATTGGACCTTAACTTGTTCTAAAACTGATAATATTTGTAATTCCGCTTGAAAATCTGTTTGGAAAAAATGACATCAGCATAATCTCGCATGAAATAGCCTCTTAATTTCGTGTGAAATTACATCTTTTGATTAATTTCGCATGAAATCACTGTTAATTTCGCACGAAATTACTGTTTTTGTGTTATTTCGCGCGAAATTACTTCAGGTTTGGTATTTTGCACGAATCAGTTTGTAATTTCGTATGAAATCATTTAATTTCGTACGAAATCACTTATTTCGTTCCAAAGGGTCTAATTTCGTTTGAATTGCTGATTTTGTTTGAAGTTTGTTTGTGCAGGTTAATCTTGTTTGAAAAGGTAATCTCGCTTGAAGGAATTTCGTTTGAAGCACTAATTTTGTTTGGAAGTGTTTCTCTTGATAAATTTTTGTTATTGAATCATGAGTGAAGAATTTTATAACGCATTTACCACATCTCCGACTACTCCGGCTACAATTGCTCAAAGCATGAACTTGGAAAACGAATCTGGAACTATGCAAAAACCCCCGAAGCTAATGAGCATTGAGGAGTATTACGGTTGGAAAGATCGGTTTGAAAACTGGGTTCAAGCAAATCACTTGAGATCTTGGGAGTGTATTTTGAAAAAGTATGTTCTACCACGTACCGATCTGCAAGTTGAGAAAACAATCTCTGAGTTCACTGATAAAGAACGAGACATGTACAAAGCTGAAAAGATGATGATTAGTCTACTTCAGCAAGCTATTAAAGAAGACATCTTTGTATTGCTTCAACATGAGAAAACTTCAAAATCAATTTGGGATGCACTTAAAATCAAATTTGAGGGAAGTGAGAAGATGATTAAGAGTAAAAAGGCACTGCTTAAGAAAGAATTTGATCTATTCACAAGTTTACCGGGAGAAGATACAAAGAAGTTGATTGAAAGATATTGCCACTTAGTTCGTTCAATGTCGTTGTTAAGCATAACCAAAGAACGAGAGGAATGGGTAGACAAATTAGCTGATGCTTTACCTCAGAAAGAATGGGGTACATTTTTTATGATCTTAAAAAACACCGGAGAATATGATGGTTTGACGATTTCTCAGTTTATCGAGAAGATTGAAGGTCAAGATCTTGAACAACAAAAGATTGCAAGGATGAATAATCCGAGTGGTCAACAAGATGTGAAAATGTATTACAAAGGCAGTGTTTAAGAGGTTGAAATGAGTCCGAAGATTCAGACTGCTTTTAGTGCTGGAAACTCATCCGGAACTGTTAAACAAAATCCAAACAGTAATAATAGATTCTCTTCATATCCGAGTGTTAATCCAAAGAGTTCAACTTCAAGTTTTCATTCTCAAAGTTCAAAAAGTGGGAATGGTTGTGTGATACAGTGCAACATTGCATTGAATCTTCCAGATGGTCAAAGTTTTTCGGAAGAAATTGCAAAAGATCACATGGCTTTACTTGCAACTGTGTTACAATCCTATGAAGGTTTGGTTGCAGGGAGGATCGGAAATCCTATGCTAACGAAAGAGGATTACGATCAGATAGATGCTGAAGAGATGGAGCTCATGGACATCAAATGGAGCTTAGCTAGTGTTTTGAGAAGAGCTGAAAAGTTCAAAATGATTACAGGAAGAAATGACTTCTTGGATGCACATGTGTCTACTTTGGGTTTTGATACATCTAAAGTTACTTGTTTTCGATGCAGGGAGAAAGGTTATTTCAAAAGAGAATGCAAAAATCAGGAAGCAAGTGGAGCAAAGAATCCATTTGGAAAAGATGATTACTATCGGAAAGCTATATATCAACAAGTTGCTCATCAACCATATCAACAAAAAGAAACACAAACTGCTCATGGGAAAATGATTGAAGATGCAAACAAGAAAGCGTATTATGGTATCATTAATCAAGATGATCAAAAATCTTCAACAGATTTCAGTTAGGACAAATATATTTCAGCTGATAGTAAAGCCTGTCTAATAAATCAAGACGATGAGAAAATGGCTTCATGATTTAGCTGGGATAAGTTTGTGGATTAGAATGGGGAGTTTAAAGATTTCATTGCAAAAATAGTTCAAGAACCTGATTTGTTTACAGAATGGATGAAAGCGATTGGTGTTCATGAGAAGAATCAAGAAGAAGAATCTGTTTTATCCAAGGAAAGTTCAGAAGAAGCAACTGTTTTTGATCAAACATCATCTGATTCTGGTTTTTCAGATGATAATTCTGAGAAGGCAATAGATTTTGATCAATCACAAACTGATGACAGTGGTGATGATGAGGAAGAAAGACATATTAATATTGCAAAAACTCATCTATCTCCTGAAAGTTTTCAATTTTATTTTGCAGATCGCTTGGAGAAGCTGAAGGAGAGACGAGCAGCAAAAGAACAAAAGAAAATGAAGTGTGAAAGTGTTGATAAAGAGGAAGAGTCTGTTCAAAATGAAGAAGTTGAAGCTGAGAAGGTGATTAAAGCTGAAAAAGTGATTGAGGTTGAGAAGGTCATCGAAGTTGAAAAGATTGTGGAAGTCATCAAGCCTTGCTCAAAGTGTTTAGAATCCTGCAAGGAATGTGCAGCAAAAGATGAAAAGCTGATTGAGCAAGAAAAGATGAAAGAACAATTATTGTTCAATCTCAATTATGTGAAAGAGTCGTATGACGTTTTGAACAAAACTGTAACTAGTCTACAAAAGACTAATTCAGAAAGAGAAGATGCGTTGACTATGATGAATGCTGTGATGATGACGAAGCAAAAAGCCATAAATCATTACATTGAAGAATGTGTAAAGTTGCAGCGGGAGTTGGAAAATGAAAAGATAGAAAATGAAAGAATCAGACGGTTATTACAAAGCTATTCTATTTCTGACTATCTGATTGATCGAATTTATCCAACTGTTGTAGGTATGGAAGCTTTTCAAGATAAGAAGACTAAGAAGAAGGATACTGGTAAGAAACAGAGTGTTAGTTATAACAAGTGTCCACCTCCGATTTGGGAAGGATATTCTCCTAGAAAACCGAATGAGGAGCAAGTCGAAAAAGCAGTCAATATAAAGTTAAAGTCCGATATAACCGATGAATTACCAGAAAACATTGACGTCGTTTTTACATCATCTGACACTGATCATGAGTCCGAGTTAATAAAAAAGGTGGTCGATCAGGTGTTGGATACATATGAGGAGTTGGAGTTAAAGTCTAAGTCAAAGTCCGAGTCTGGATGTTCAAGTTCGTCTGTAAAAAGTTCGAGCTCGTCAGTCAACAGTTCAACACCGTCGGATAAACGGGTTTACAATAAAGAATTCCTATTATCAAAATCTAATTTGAATGATGAAACAGTCAAAGTTGCATATACTTTGATTGATTCAGACAAATTATATTCTGATGATGAATTTCCAATAAGAAGTGTTCAAATTGAAAAGATCAAAAAGGTTTTCAAAATGACAGAAATTAATATTTCTGAAATAAAAGATTTAAATTTTACTGAAAAACCTAAAAAGTACACTTCAAGAGTTCAACAAAGATTAAATAAGAAAAAAGGTTACAGTTCTGGTTTTCAAAAGAAATCAAACCATAACGGTAATTTCAAAAAGAAAGGTCTTGGATTTATTCCACCAGAAAATTATAAAAATGAAAAATATGTTCGAGATTTTAAATCAAAAATAACATTTGTTTCAGGTACAAGCTGTGAAGAGGAATCAAAAAGTCCATTCTAGAAGCAATCAAATAAAGAATTCCTTGCCAAAAAGCAAGAGAATGTGAAGAATGGAGCTAATCAAAGAAAAGAGACAAGAATCTGTTACAAATGCAATGAAGCTGGTCACATTGCATGGAATTATCCATTGACTTCAAAGGATAAACAGGGAGTTTCTGAAAAACTCAAAGAAATTGTTGTCGATAAAACTGAGCTACCAACTGAAAAATTCAAAGTTTTTGAAAATTCAACATATGAAGTTGGTGAGTGTTCAAAGACACATTTTTACAAAAAGAGAGCCAAAAATGACAACCAAGTGTGGGTTGTTAAGAAGGTTCATGATGTGAAATTTGGCGATGAATCTGATTCCATAAAGTCAGATGAGCCACAAGTTGAGTTAAAAAATGAAAATTCAGTACCACCAATGGATGATGTTCATTTTCCATCATTGAGGGTTGAAATTTTTAAATCAAAAGTTGGGAAAGTTGATATCTCAAATCAGTTCTTTTCTGAGAAGAAAGAATTTGATGTTGATAAAGCTTTTAACGGAAATGTGAAAAAGAATTTTGGAAAAATGGTTGAGGGTAAGGTGAAAGGGGTAAAAGAATTCTATGAAACAAAGAAAGCAACATACACCCTGACTGAAAGTGAACTTGATAAGCTTACATCCAAGCTTGCTGAGGCTTGGATGTCTGTGTTTAATATGTGATAAGTATGACTTGTCGGAGCTCCCAGGTTGGTAAGAGTGGAGCAGGAATCGACATCATTCTTCATATCTGTTTTGATTGTGCCTATTTACAAGTGGTACAGAGGTTTGTTCTGACAAAGTGATTAATCAAGGTCATTAATTTGAACTTGATGTAATCCTCATGCAAGTGTTTGAAAACAATGTGATGAAATGATCCCCGTTTCCTACAAGTGGTAAAATCAACGAAACTTATTTTCCGGAAAAACCATTTGATTAAAACAAACTTAAGTGTTTTGAAATCACAATGGGAAAATGTTTTGTTGTAAGGGGGAGTTCTGATTGTTTTTGCCAAGTGGATGGTGAATTGAAGCAATTTGATATCAGTTGTCACGTTTCTTGTATAGTTTGTTTTCAATTTTTTTTAAATGTGTTTGCATTTTAGGGGGAGTAAGAAAATTTCAGAAAATCCAAAAACATTTGAAAATTTGAAAAAGTCAAAAACATGATAAAATCAAAAACGAGTTTTGTTGTATAAAAGAGGAAATGATAGTACATCAGTGGACTATCACAGCATGCTAAAGAAATGGAAAGTAAAAATGTGATAAACGGTCTCACTGATGATGTGCCAGTAGGTTTTTACACATTTAGTAGATTGTGACGAGATATAAACCTAAAATTCAAACTTGCTTATATTGTGGGGAACATCTCTCGGATATATGGGTAACCCCCGAAATCTTGTTTGAAAGGTCCCTCTTTCTGAGATACTAGGTCTTTATACTCAGTGATATCTGGGGTATTATCCCGGGACTTCTGATTTTGTGGAAGCAATGGCCTAGTCCCCGGAGAATACTTTCTGCATGCTTGAAATATAGCACCACCCCCAGCATAAAAAATGATGAAACATTGCAAAATGCTAATCATGTGCTGTTGAAATAAAAGATCCTCTAAAGGGGACACACCAAAATTCGAAGCCGTCATCTCTCTGCTGAATGGAAATTCTGACCTGAGCTCTCACGGCCCTCGCAATTTAACCCCTTACAGATATCATCTGTGGTATACTCACCTGTAAGACTGAATATTGGGATCTGGATACGGGAGTATATTATGAGGTGGGACACGCGATTATGTTTAAGTGCTTAAAACATTAATTTTGTATCTCGAAACAGTTTGAACTTTGTGTGAAAATTTAAGTGGATCAGTATACTGACAATCTAAGTGAATCGTTTAGAACTTAAAATGTTTAAAGCGTAACGGTGTTGGTGATTTGTCTCATAAACTGATATGATCCTCTTACACAAACTCACAAAAATAGGGTATGTATATATTTCTTTACTGCATTTCATTTCTTTCAAAATCCAAAAAGATTTTAGTGTGTTTTAGCATAAAATTTTGAAAAATTCAAAAAGATTTTCGACAACTGATGTTGGAGAGCTGATTTTCAAAATTCCAAGTGCTAAACATGATGAGCATGTGATGAGGGGGAGTGTGTGTTTAAATGAGAAAAGATTTTGAATAATTGCTTACATGTGGTCATCAAAAGTTTTCATAATGATAAATCATTCTGGATTAATTTGAGAGGGAGTCTGTATATAAATTTGTCAAATGTTAAATTTGTGAAATTTACTTTTGGGTAGCGAATGTGCAGGTTTCTGTGATAGATAGCCAGGTTCTGATACCTGAGGACTTTATGATTTCAACAAGCCAGACTGCGATCCCAGCAAATCGAAAGGGGGAGTCTGAAGACATTAGAGGAAAGATGAATATGTTTGAGAGGAGTATGTTGGTGCTAATGAAGAAAGAGAGTAATCAGACTGATAAAGACTAAAGACGTTGAAGACTCGACACTTAAGACTCGTCAACATTCGAGGGGGAGTCTGTTGGTGCATGCGTCTGTCGACTTCGTCTTGTATCGAGTCTTGATTGTATTAGATAGATCAGGGCACGCAAAACGAGAAAAGTATGTGTGTAGGTAATTTCGCACGAAATTACAAGTGTAATTCCATGCGAAATTACAATGCCTATATATGTGTGTGTCTGATTCATTTGGTACGAAATTATCTAGGTGTTTTCCAACGGCGAAGCTCTGTCGAAGTGTCTATAGACTTGTAATCGTTACCAGATCAATATACAAGACAGTTTAAAGTGATATCTAGCTGAATTCAACTCATCATGTCAGTTTCCGCCTTTCATTTTGAGTAGAACGCCTCTGACCGACTTGTTTCGGGTCCGAACACGATCCTACTGAGTTTTTAGCAGTTCTGGTTATTGAAGCAAAACAGATGGTTTTTGGTATTCCACTTTAACTTTCGCGCAAGTGAAGCATTTGCTCACATATGTCGCTATGTTAGCTTTCATGTTCGGCCACTAGTATAAGATTTTCAGATCCTAATACATCTTATCAGAACCAGGGTGAATGGAGTATCGAGACTTGTGTGCTTCATCCAACACAAGCTCTCTTAGATTTCCGTGTAAAGGGACCCATATTCGCTCCTTGAAATAGTGAATATCGTCAGACTTGGTTACGAGTTGCTTCTTCACGCCCCGCATGGATTCAGCTTGAAGGTTCATCCTTCAATGCTTCAGTTTGGGTAGAACGGATCTGGTCAGGAAGGTTAGAATGAATAGTATGCTGTTAAGCTCGAACACGTTTAGTTTTGGTTTCTTCCTGACTGAGGGCATCCGCTACAACATTAGCTTTGCTTGGATGATACTTAATTGCACAATCGTAGTCGTTCAAGAGTTCAACCCAATGACACTGTCTCATGTTCAACTCTTTCTGATCGAAAATGTGTTGAAGACTTTTGTGATCGGTGTAAATAGTACATTTGGTACCATACAAGTAATGCCTCCATATTTTGAGTGCAAAGACTACGGCTCCCAATTCTAAATTGTGAGTTGTCCAGTTCTTCTCATGAACCTTCAATTTTCGAGAAGCATAGGCTATCACTTTCTCGTGTTGCATCAAAACACCACCGAGACCCTAGATAGAAGTGTCACAGTACACCACGAAGTCATTCGTACCATCGGATAAGGACAATATCGGTGCACTGCAGAGTTTTTGTTTCAAGAGCTGAAAGGCATTCTCTTTGGTCGCTCTCGACGAGTAAATAATGCCTTTATGAGTTAAAGCGGTAAGAGGTTGAGCGATTTTCAAAAATCCCTCAATAAATCTACAATAGTATCCCGCGTGTCCAATAAATTATCGCACCTCAGTAGGAGTCTTAGGTGCCGCCCCATTCTTGATAGAATCGATTTTAGCTGGGTCAACATGTATTCCTGACTCGTTGACCACATGACCAAGGAAGTGTACTTCTCTAATCCAGAAATCACACTTAGAGAACTTCGTGTATAGCTGCTCCTTCCTTAGGAGTTCCAAGATAAGACGCAAGTGTTGTTCACGTTCCTCCTTGCTCTTAGAATAAATCAAGAAGTCATCGATAAACACAATGACAAAGTCATCAAGATACGATTAGCACACTCAGTTCATGAGATCCATGAAGACCTCTGGTGCGTTGGTTAATGATGTGTGCAAAATGTAACATATAAATTACATCAAATAAGGCATAAAAGCAACCCTTTTTAGTACTAATGTTGGAAAAAGCGTGTTTCTTTCTTCCTTTTGAATTTATAGGACCAAATGAGCTTAAACGAACAAAAGGAGCAAATAAGCAGCCAAAACCAACGTAAATACAAAAAGAAGGAAAAAACGTGACATGGCCGACCCCTCGGCAGCATCCCCAAAGTAAAAACAAAGAATCAGAAGACTGACCACGGGGTCGTGCCCAGCTGAACACGGGCCATGGTCAGGGACCTGCACAAAAGACAAACCTATAGAAGCTTCCACGCCCACCACAGGGGCGTGCCCAGCTCAGCACGGGGCGTGGTCAACGCAAAGATACGCAGAATCTTGCCAAATCTTGATAGTACAGATACAAAGTTGACCACGGGTCATGCCCAGTGGGAACCCGCGGCCGTATGGGGCCCTCTGCTGACACTTGCAATTAATGAAGTAAGAGAAAAAGACTGGCCACGGGGGCATGCCCGCTGGACACGGGGCCATGGCCAGTGCTCTGTGCAGGCTATAAATAGGGGTGCTTGGTTCACTTCAAAGGCATCCCTTGGCAAACCACTACTCTCCCACTTTGCCACCACTCCACCACCACTACAACACCATCATCCACCACCATCATCCATCATCCATCTTTAGAGTGTGTAGTAGTCTCGGGATCCAAGATTGATTGTAAGGGTTCTTGCCAATCAAAGGCCATGTTTGGTTAAGCCTCTTACATCACTTGGTGAAGACAAGTCTTTTATGTAGTACTTTTGATTTTTAATCTTTTGGCACTTTTTACTTGGTTTTGTATTAATGACTTTAATAACTAGTTTCTTATGTTGAAGGTGAATTCTTCCTATCATTTTTTCGCGGTGTCTTGAAGTTACTTTACTGTCTATATAAAGTAAAAGATTGCATCATTCATGTTTTTACGGTCTATATAAAAGCATGTTGAAGCTGGTTCAAGGACTTGGTTCAAGCTTACTAGGACCTCCTCCAATACCCACTGGTATTGGATGGCGGGTGTGCGAATAGCTTGAACCCCTCATATGTAAGCTACTATTAATACATTAAACCGGCTTCTTGGGATTGTATCCTTGCTGACTCAAACCACTTAGCCGAGGGTTTAATGTATAGTAGTTGTTTTCTGGATCCTAAGTTTCATATAAGGATTCCACGACCACGGGGCCGCGATGAGAAATCTAACCAAAGTTCATTTTTGTTTTTATCGTAGGACTTGGAACCCAATCGCAGCACCTAAACCTTATACGCAGTGCATGAGCTCCGGTTCCGAAAAAGACATAAAAGAGCCTCTAGACGAACCCGAACGCTTTTTTAGAAAAAAGACTAAAAGCCAAAAATCAAGAGAAGGCTTCGGGGGACCAACTCCCAATGGCGGATCAGCGTACCCTAATGGATTACCTACGGCTCACGGTTGATAATCTCGGAGCCGCCATCAATGCACCGAATGTCGATGCCAACAACTTCGAATTTTGGCTGCATTTGATTCAAATGCTCCAAAATTCTGCAACCTTCCATGGCCTAGCTGATGAAGATCCCCATTTACATATTGCCAACTTTTTGGAAATATGTGACACTTTCCGGATCAACAGAGCATCAAACGACGCCATCCGCCTCCGAATGTTCATATTTTTACTAAAAGACCGAGCTAAAGCTTGGCTTAACACCATCCCAAGTGGTTCGGTAAACACTTGGGATGAACTCACCCAAAAATTTCTATATAAGTATTTCTCGCCCTCTAAAACTGCTAAATTAATTTCTGAAATCAATACATATTCACAAGAGGACATGGGAATCCTTATATGAAACTCAGGAAAGATTTAAGGAGCTATTGAGGAAATGTCCTCATCATGGTCTCGCATTGTGGCAACAAGTATCCACTTTCTATAATGGGTGGTTGCCACATACAAGACAAACACTCGACTCTAGCTCCGGGGGACTCCTAGGTAATCGTCGCCTAAATGAAATTTATAATCAAATTGAGGAAATTGCTCAAAAAAAATTTCAATGGCACACCCCTCGAGGCACAAAATCTATTGCACCGAGCGCCCATAAAGTAGATGAGAACACCTCTTTACAAGCCTAAATCGAGGCCCTGTCTTCAAAAATCAAAAAGTTAGAAATGGAAAAAACGGCCTCGGTTATGGCTTGTGAAGGGCGTGTTGGGCCACATGAAAATTGGAGTTGTATGAAAGCATTGGATAATCAAACAGAAATGGTAAACTACATTGATAATAGACCTAGGCCGTCGGGTCCCCCAACGGGTACTTACAACCAAGGATGGCGTAACCACCCTAACCTTGGTTTGAGGGAGCCCGACAATAGTAGTAACCAACAAAATCAAAATCAATGAACAAACTTTCAACAACAAAGTAATGAGTCACAAAATTTCACTCAACAACAACAAGGGGGACGAGAGACGCTTGAAGACCTCGTTTCACGACTCATCTCCAAAACCGAAAAAAGGTACTCGGATAGATTCCTTTAAGCGAAATCCAACTTTAGAAATCAACAAGCTAGTATTCAAAACATTGAAAAACAACTAAATCAACTAGCCCAAAATATCTCTGAGAGACCACAAGGCGCATTACCTAGCAATAGCGAAAC
>JARYGA010026275.1:0-48147 GCA_030545235.1 Helianthus tuberosus
AACTCACCTTGGTTTGCTCGGTATGCTAGGTTATGTGCTCGCAAATAATCAATCACGTCCTAAGGTACGCATGTGTACAGAATCAGTTTATGTTTCATGTTGTTCACGTATAAGTATAATCATAGTGGATACTGAATCAATGTTCATCACATAGTACAAAGCACGTATACAAACTTGTACAAGTTATGTTTAACCTTTAACGGCAGTTAGTTAGTTCAGTTAACACTTAACAGAAAATAAATAAGTTACTGTGCCGATTACCCATTTGGCGAAACACCCTTGTTTTGCCATGAACCCCTTCGACGAAACACTTTCGTTTCGTCATGTTTGTTTCGTCACAATTGGTTTCGGCGAAATGCATTTGTTTCGTCATGTCAGTTACGTCATGTTATCAGTTACAAAGTTTTCATAGAAACCCTAATCATGCTAGCAGCCGTCATCAACCATGCAATCATCATCATCAGAGACATAATCATTATCACACATAACTCCTAGTCTTTGTGCACACCCCTCGATAACAACATTTATTTGCACATGATAGACATCACAATTTACAAAGACTTTATACTACCCACATCATAATACACATGGCCGATGCTATGATATAGTCACATGAATAATCTGACACTACAAGACCCTCATGTATTTCATCATTATAATTACATAACATCAACAATTAATTCAAGAACATGGGCCTTACCTAACAAATCTGACAACACTTAATCAAATGTGCACATGGTTGGGTTTTATCGAAACCACAAACATCAACGTGGCCGCCATTTGCTTGTTATCTCCTTTGACTTAATCAAAACCACCACACCCTATTATTGGACCGATTTCTATAAATTATCACATAAAGTCATCACATGCACACACATAACAACCATCACATGTTTCGCATAACAACATATACAACTGATCAAATCATGCATAACAACTCAGAGCATCATAATCATATAATCAACAATCCGATAAAGATTAACACTAACCGAACGAACGAGGCAACAACTTGATTGATCTAGTGGGTTCCGGGGACACACGCTTGCCGTCAGTTTTCAAGGTGAGCGAGAGAGAGAATGTGTTTTAGGGTTTGTTAAACTGCCCAACTAATGCAACCTATCAGTTATAAAATAGAATTATAACATGTTGGGCCCTCGACTGGGCTTTGGGCCGGCGAAACGGATCAACCGACGGAACGGTTTCGTTTCGTTGAGGTGAGGTCGGCGAAACACATTGGTTTCGTCGAGATGCTGATGACGGAACAGATTTCCTGTTTCGTCGGGTTGACCATGGCGTAACACTTGTTTGGCAAATAAGTCTCAATTTTATAATAGCAATCACATACATGCAACAATCACAATACGTTTTATTATAGCACAACGTGTACAGTTACAAGTCAAACAAGTCAAACAACTAAACAGTCAAAGTCAACGTGCATTAAATGCGAAAGTGAAAGTCGGAAACTCGAGTTGTCACATTATCCCCAACTTGAAAGAAATTTCGTCCCGAAATTTAGCATGCGGTTACTGAGGAAGCTAGGTAAGTTGTATCGTTTACTGGTTTTCCTGGGGTGTCACATCATCCCCCCGTTGATTTGGAATTTCGTCCCGAAATTCTGCAGTAGTAGCTTCAGCCTCAGTAGTAGTTGCATTGGTTCCGAATAACTGGGGATACTTGAGTTTCATTTGATCTTTACGCTCCCAGGTGAACTCTGGGCCGCGACGGGAGTTCCAACGAACTCATACAAGAGGGATTCTCGTGTTCTTGAGGACCTTAACATCCTGGTCCGTGATTTCAACAGGTTCCTCGACGAATCGTAACTGTTCGTCGATAGTGAGCTCCTTCAAAGGAACTATGTGGGTCTCATCTGACAGACACTTCTTCAGATTCGACACGTGAAAGACGTTGTGAACTGCACTGAGTTTAGCTGGTAAGTTCAGTCTGTAGGCCACTTTGCCTATTTTCTCTATAACTTCGAATGGTCCAACGTATCGTGGATTAAGTTTGCCTCGTTTGCCAAAACGAACGACACCCTTCCAGGGTGAAACTTTGAGTAGCACTCGATCCCCAACCTGGAACTCAAGTAGTTTCCTGTCTTTATCTGCGTATGCTTTCTGACGGTCACGAGCTGCCGCCATGCGTTGTCGTATTTGAGCAATCTTTTCGGTAGTATCGACTACCATTTCTGGACCTGTGATCTGACTGTCACCCACCTCTGCCCAACAAAGAGGTGATCGGCATTTACGCCCGTACAATGCCTCAAATGGAGCAGCTTTAATGCTGGTGTGGTAGCTGTTATTGTACGAAAAATTCCACAAGTGGCAGATGTTTTTCCCAGCCATTGCCAAAGTCAATTACGCACGCCCGAAGCATGTCTTCTAGAGTTTGAATAGTGCGCTCAGATTGCCCATCTGTCTGAGGATGATAAGCTGTACTCATGTCTAAACGAGAGCCAAAAGATTTGTGCATTGCTTGCCACAGTTCTGAAGTAAAACGTGCATCACGATCAGAGATAATAGAGGTGGGCACCCCGTGCCTCGAGACCACTTCCCTCAAGTAAACGTCTGCTAAAGTAGAGAACTTGTCTGTTTCCTTGATAGCCAAGAAGTGTGCAGACTTTGTGTGTCGATCCACGATCACCCAAATAGTGTCATTTCCGCGCTGAGATCTAGGTAGGCCAGTAACAAAATCCATGGAAATTTGTTCCCATTTCCATTGTGGTATCTCAGGTTGTTGAAGTGGGCCTGATGGTTTCTGATATTCCGCTTTAACTCTCGCACAAGTCAAGCACTTGCTAACGTAAGTGGCTATGTGAGCTTTCATGCTAGGCCACCAATATGTAGTTCTGAGGTCGTGGTACATCTTATCTGAACCAGGATGTACTGAGTAGCGAGACTTATGAGCTTCTTCCATTACAAGCTCGCGTAAGTTTCCATAGAGTGGGACCCAGATGCGTCCTGTTACATAGTAGGCTCCGTCTGCCTTTTGTTCTAACCGTTGCCTTGAGCCGCGTAGGGCTTCAGCCCTGACATTTTATGGTTTCAATGCTTCTACCTGAGCATCTCGTATCTGTGAAGGAAGACTATACTGAATAGTGAGTTGCAACGCTCGTACACGCCTAGGTGTAGTATCCTTTCGACTGAGGGCGTCGGCCACCACATTGGCTTTGCCCGGATGGTACTTTATAGCACATTCGTAATCGTTCAGTAGTTCGACCCATCTACGTTGTCGCATGTTCAATTCTTTCTGCTTGAATATGTGCTCGAGACTCCTGTGATCGGTGTAGATGGTGCATTTAGTGCCATACAGGTAATGTCGCCATATTTTGAGCGCAAAGACAACAGCTCCCAGCTCTAAATCATGTGTAGTGTAATTCCGTTCGTGAATCTTAAGTTGGCGCGAAGCATAAGCAATGACTTTATCCCGTTGCATCAACACACATCCAAGACCTTGGATGGATGCGTCGCAGTAGACTACAAAATCGTCCGTGCCATCAGGCAATGAGAGGATAGGTGCGCTATAAAGTCTATCCTTTAAGTGCTGAAACGCTGTTTCCTGTGTAATACCCCAACGATAAACAACACCTTTCTGTGTCAGTAGTGTAAGCGGCTGTGCAATCCTTGAGAAGTCTTTGATGAACCGTCTGTAATAACCCGCCAAACCCAAGAATTGGCGTATTTCTGTTGGTGTGCGAGGTGCAGGCCAGTTCTTGATCGAATCTACCTTGGATGGATCAACATGAATCCCATCCTTGTTTACCACGTGGCCTAGGAAGTGGACTTCACGAAGCCAGAAGTCGCATTTTGAAAACTTTGCGTATAGTTGTTCCGTTCGTAGAAGTTCCAAAATAAGTCGTAAGTGCTGCTCGTGTTCCTCCCGATTCTTCGAGTAGATCAGGTTGTCATCAATGAAAACAATAACAAACTTGTCAAGATAAGGTTTGCACACCCTGTTCATAAGGTCCATGAAAACCGCATGCGCGTTCGTTAACCCGAATGGCATGACCAGAAATTCGTAGTGACCGTAGCGTGTTCTGAACGCTGTTTTGGAGACGTCCTCATCCCGGACTCTCAGTTGATGGTAACCTGACCTCAGATCAATCTTCGAGTAATAGCTCGACCCTTGCAATTGGTCGAATAAGTCGTCGATGCGCGGAAGAGGATAGCGATTCTTCACAGTCACCTTGTTCAGTTCGCGGTAGTCTATACACATGCGGAAGGTGCCGTCCTTCTTCTTTACGAATAGCACTGGAGCTCCCCAGGGCGATGAGCTAGGGCGAATGAAACCCTTTTCCAAAAGTTCTTGTAATTGCTTAGACAGTTCTTCCAGTTCAGTTGGAGCTAAGCGATAAGGCGCTCGGGCTATGGGTGCTGCTCCTGGAGCTAGCTCGATCTGAAATTCGACCTGACGATGAGGCGGTAGCCCAGGTAACTCTTCAGGAAACACTTGAGGAAAATCGCGTACAACAGGAATATCCTCAATCTTCTTCTCTTTCTTCGATGTATCAGTAACGAGTGCTAAAACAGCTGTGTGGCCCTTTCGTAAACACTTCTGAGCCTTCAAGAAGGAGATGATGCCACTCACGACACCACTCTTGTCGCCTTGAACTTCGAGAGGTTCTTTGCCAGTACGGGGAATACGAATGACCTTCTCCTTGCATAAGATCTCTGCTTGTTGTTGGGATAACCAATCCATACCAATGACGATGTCAAAACTACCCAGAGTTATAGGAATGAGGTCGATAGAGAAAGTCTGACCAGCGAGGATAAGATTACAACCCTGAACTATGTGTGTGGCTTCTAGACTTTTACCGTTAGCTAACTCTACGACATGTTTGGTGTTCAAAAGTGTTGGTGCGCGTTTAAGCATTTGACTAACTTTCAGAGACATATAACTGGTATCCGCACCCGAATCAAATAATACAGTAACATAAAAGTCGTCGAGGAGGAACTTACCCATAACCACGTTAGGATCATTCCTTGCATCACCCTGACCGATCACAAATGCACGACCCCTAGCACCATTGTTGTTGTTGTTTCCCCCATTATTGTTCCCATTGCCCTGATTATTGTTGTTGTTATTCTGATTCTGGTTTAACTGGGGACAGTCACGTTTGAAATGACCTTCAGCCCCACACTGGAAACACCCCCGGTTTCCTCGCTGTGGCTGCTGTTGCTGGTTCTGTGGAGCTGGTAGTGGGAGTTGCTGATTCTGATTTGCAGGTCGCACACTCCTGCCGTCTTTAGCTTCATGCCCTAACTTGAGACATCTCTGACAACGTTCCTTGCGACACCGTCCACTGTGATGTCTGTTGCACCTATTACATAGTGGGTGAATTCCCCGATATCCACCCTGCCCCTGCCCACCAGACGACTGCTGGCTCGGACTCTGGTAACCATTGGTCTTGCGCTGCTGCTGTGCTTGTGACTGAACGGTAGCTGAACCCCTGCTGGAATCCCCCTCCCATTTCCGCTTGTTGTCACTGGGAGTAGCAGGAGTAGCTGAAGTGGTAACGGTAGTAGTAGTACTGATGCGTTTAGGCAACCTGTTCTGCTCCACCGCCTGATCAGTGAGACGGTGAGCCAACTGAACAACCTCCTGGTAGGTGGCAAGGTTTGCTGAAGTCACATGACTTTGGATCTCCGGCACTAGACCCTTAAGATAAAGTTCGATACGCTTAACTGGAGGGTCCACCATAGTAGGACACAGTAATGCAAGCTCATTTGATCTCTTTGTAAACGCCTCAATTTCTGACCCCGTCATCTTGAGGTTGAAGAACTCGACCTCCAGCTTATGAATGTCGTCACAACTGCAGTATTCCTCCTTGATCATCTCTTTAAAATTGTTCCATGGGGTGGCGTTAGCAGCAACCAACCCCAGCATTTGGACTTGAGCTTTCCACAATGTGAGGGCTAAACCCTCGAGAGTACCGGTAGCATACTTCACCCTGCGTGCCTCAGGGCATTCACACATCTCAAATACTGACTCAAGCTTTTCAAACCAATGGAGGAGTCCAACTGCTCCTTCCGTGCCACTGAATGTGCTAGGACGACAGTCCATGAAAGTCTTGAAGGTGCAAACAGGTGGTTGACCTGTTGTGTAAAAGAATCAGGACAAGGTTAAACACAAGAGCTGGTTTAGGAGTGTAGGATCTAAAGATCCTAGTGTGAGTTACAACTGCAGGGTATACCTCCTGCTTGAGCGGCTGCAACTGTCGCAGCAACTTGTTCGTTGATGAGAGCCGTCAACTGGGCTTGTGTCATGTTAATGCGTCCAGCCATGATCTTCATAGCAAATATGACATAAGTGAGAGAGGTTCGCGAGTAGTGCGATGACAGAAGAGAGTAAGCACACAAGTGTTCTCATGCAATAGTGTTACGTTAATCTAAGCATACCCTGAGCAAAGTTCTATGCAATTCTAGTAAGTAGGCAATAAAACATGTACCATATTACCTAGGATGTTGAGTCTTGCACGTGGAGCGAAGCGTCGTTGTGGATCGTTGAGAGCACTGTTCTGGTTATAGTCTGGTTTTAATAAAAACGTTTTCCCCATATTAAAACCGAGTTCTCTATAACCAATGGCTCTGATACCAATCTGTCACACCCCCAAAATCCACACGCGGAGTATCACCACTTGGAGGCGTGACTGACCAGGATCAAGCCACCAATCATATTGAACATATAAGTAAATAGTAAAAGTCATTCGTCAATACGATAGGTGTTTTCAAAACCAAACATAAACAAGTGTCTAGCGGAAGCATAAGTATGTAAACCCAATGTAAATCATAAATTCAAATGTTTAAATATTTAACATGGCATCCTCGATCCATGTCCCACAACGACCTGCTCCTCCCTGTGCAAGCTCCATATGTACCTAAGGTCCTGCAAGGCATGCAACAGAGAGTCAACAACTAGTTGAGCGAGTTCACAGTTAATAGTTCAGTACTAGTAATAGTATAGTAAGCCTTGTGTTCGTTCATTAAGTCATGTATCGTATTAGTTCGTATCGCGGCCCTCTAGGCATGTATGCGAAGATTAGGGAAAGTTTCCCGAGTATTCTAGACTAGGTATATTTGTATCGCGGCCACCCGGCATGTGTGCGAAGTTTAGTGTATAGTTCGTCTCCTTCCCAGGCATGTGTGCGAAGATTAGTCATATTATCGCGGCCAACCCTGGCATGTGTGCGAAGATCAGTCATATTATCGCGGCCAACCCCGGCGTGTGTGCGAAGATCAGTTCTATTAGTATCACTAGTCTAGCCGTATCTTATCAATAATCCTTCCTCACCCGAGGACCATATAACTAAGTTCCATAAGCTAGGTAAGTACAAGTAAATAATCCAAACCCATTCCCACCCTGGGAACCCCATGCCTTGGCTGTGTGAACTCACCTTGGTTTGCTCGGTATGCTAGGTTATGTGCTCGCAAATAATCAATCACGTCCTAAGGTACGCATGTGTACAGAATCAGTTTATGTTTCATGTTGTTCACGTATAAGTATAATCATAGTGGATACTGAATCAATGTTCATCACATAGTACAAAGCACGTATACAAACTTGTACAAGTTATGTTTAACCTTTAACGACAGTTAGTTAGTTCAGTTAACACTTAACAGAAAATAAATAAGTTACTGTGCCGATTACCCATTTGGCGAAACACCCTTGTTTCGCCATGAACCCCTTCGACGAAACACTTTCGTTTCGTCATGTTTGTTTCGTCACAATTGGTTTCGGCGAAATGCATTTGTTTCGTCATGTCAGTTACGTCATGTTATCAGTTACAAAGTTTTCATAGAAACCCTAATCATGCTAGCAGCCGTCATCAACCATGCAATCATCATCATCAGAGACATAATCATTATCACACATAACTCCTAGTCTTTGTGCACACCCCTCGATAACAACATTTATTTGCACATGATAGACATCACAATTTACAAAGACTTTATACTACCCACATCATAATACACATGGCCGATGCTATGATATAGTCACATGAATAATCTGACACTACAAGACCCTCATGTATTTCATCATTATAATTACATAACATCAACAATTAATTCAAGAACATGGGCCTTACCTAACAAATCTGACAACACTTAATCAAATGTGCACATGGTTGGGTTTTATCGAAACCACAAACATCAACGTGGCCGCCATTTGCTTGTTATCTCCTTTGACTTAATCAAAACCACCACACCCTATTATTGGACCGATTTCTATAAATTATCACATAAAGTCATCACATGCACACACATAACAACCATCACATGTTTCGCATAACAACATATACAACTGATCAAATCATGCATAACAACTCAGAGCATCATAATCATATAATCAACAATCCGATAAAGATTAACACTAACCGAACGAACGAGGCAACAACTTGATTGATCTAGTGGGTTCCGGGGACACACGCTTGCCGTCAGTTTTCAAGGTGAGCGAGAGAGAGAATGTGTTTTAGGGTTTGTTAAACTGCCCAACTAATGCAACCTATCAGTTATAAAATAGAATTATAACATGTTGGGCCCTCGACTGGGCTTTGGGCCGGCGAAACGGATCAACCGACGGAACGGTTTCGTTTCGTTGAGGTGAGGTCGGCGAAACACATTGGTTTCGTCGAGATGCTGATGACGGAACAGATTTCCTGTTTCGTCGGGTTGACCATGGCGTAACACTTGTTTGGCAAATAAGTCTCAATTTTATAATAGCAATCACATACATGCAACAATCACAATACGTTTTATTATAGCACAACGTGTACAGTTACAAGTCAAACAAGTCAAACAACTAAACAGTCAAAGTCAACGTGCATTAAATGCGAAAGTGAAAGTCAGAAACTCGAGTTGTCACATTCTTCTCCAAATCAGGCAAATATGCTTTATCAGATAACCTTCGTGTGTTGAAAGTAGCCTGCCTTGGAACCAAATTTGTTACAGCTTCGAAATTCACTTTTGATGGATCAACAACTGGATTACCCCGTGGATCCATGTAACATTCCAACTCTTCATTCCATCTTTTTGCTCTCTGGGCTTCTTTGAATGGTTCATTTAATTTTCCGATTTCCCATCTTGCATAATCTGCTTTCCAATATCTATCAGGATCAACATCAGCCACAAATGCATATCCAACTGCATCTTCTTCAGGGCATACTTGACTCCAGTCGTAACCTTCATCGTTATATATAACTGCAAGAGCCCTTGATTTTTCTTCAGGCTGTTTCAATCTTGGTGGCTCAGACTTGTTCTGATGGTAAATCGCTTTCTTGTAGTAATCTTCATTGAACATGTTTGCAGAATCATCATTAGCATACGCATTTCTGCACTCGCGCTTGAAGTGACCTCTTTGTTTGCATTTGAAGCATGTCACCTTAGATTTATCAAATCCCAGTTTGGTAGATGGTCCACCAATTGACTTTCTCCCCGTGATCTCCATGAACCGTTGTGCCCGACGAACCGCACTGGCCATGCACCATCTTATATCCATTAGTTCCATCTCCTCGGGGTCTAATTGATCATAATCTTCTTTTGTCAAGTTGGTGTTGCCAATCTTCCCTGCAACGAGGCTTTCATACGATTCAAGTACAGATGCCAAGAAAACCATCTGTTGTTTCGCCGATTCTTCACTGAAATTCTGCCCATTCTTCAGATCCACTGCGATATTACACTGAAATAAATTCTTTGAAGCAGATTGGTCTGAAACTGTTGAAGAAGATCCACTGTGAAAACCACTGTGAAAACCACTGTGAAGACTTTCATTGTTCACTGAATTTGAACTTTCTGTAGAAAATGCTGTTTTTGGAGATCCAGCCTGTGGTGCATTTCCTCTGTAGTAAAGCTCCACATTTTGCTGATAAGCTGGATTGTTGACTTTAGATCTCTTTATCTCCAACTCTTGACTTTCAAGTCTTTCGATCAGCAAATCCACTTTCAAATCTTCAGGCTTGATTGTGTTCTTCAACATTAAAGCGAAGTATTGCCACTCTTGATCATTTGGCAATGAATCAAACAATTTATCCACCAAATCCTCTTCAGAATATGTGATTTCATGTCTGGCTAACTCCATTTTCAGATGCCCAAATCTTTCGATCATTCTACAAACAGATTCATTTTTCATACAACTGAATAAATCAAACTCTTTACGCAACAATTTCTTTTTGTTTTTGACAATTTCATTACTTCCTACACACTTTCTCCCTAACGCTTCCCACAAACTCTTTGAAGTTTTCTCTTGTTCAAGTAACGAAATAATATCCTCTCTTACTGACTGTTTGATGAATGTAATCATTTTATATTCAGCCACAACATTTTTTATATCTATGTCTGAGAAATCTTTTGGATCTATTAACTCTCCTCCCTCTTTTACTGGTTCAGTGTATCCATCTGTCATTTTTAACCAACTTTCAGGAGAGAAAGCTTTTACCCAACCCTCAAATCTGTTTTTCCACCAGTGATAATCTTCCACTTTCATCAGCTTTGGTGGCTTCTGTTGGCTTCCGTACATGTTCTCAAACTTCAATTCTCCGAAATCTCTCTTGAATATTCTCTCATCTCAGATCTTCTATCTGTCGATTCGGAAGTGAACGCGTTGTAGAATGTGTTGTAGAATTCTTCACCGTTGCATGACATCTTCAAACACCTGAATCAAACAAACAAACACAATCAGTACAGACAATATCAATCAACTTGAAATAGACTGACACTCAGTTGTCGTGAAATAATCTTGATACAAAATATCCTCTTTCAAGCGAAATCTTGATTTCAAGCGAAAACAATTGTATAACTCTTTCAAGCGAAATCAGTTGTACAAACTGAATAATAGCTTTCAAGCGAACTGCCAAAATAACACTTCAAGCGAAAGCACTTTGAATCTAAGTAGCTTTAAGCGAAAGCCTGTCTTTCAAGCAAAAGTCAAATTGAAGCGAAACCAATGAAGTTTCTCAAGCGAAACCTAGACCAAACATCATGTTCAAGCGAAGCCAGCAGCTTTTTCAAGCGAAACCTGATTTTATGTACTATTTCAAGCGAAACCAACAGATATTCAAGCGAAAGCCTGTTTTTCCAAGCGAAAGCCAGCTGTTAGTTCAAGCGATCTTGCTGAGTGATACGAGATCGGACCTAAAAACTTGAATTTCTCCTAAACGGCTAGGAATTAGGATCTGAAATTTGGTAGGGTTGTAAATCAGATGTTTTCGCACAACATATCAAAAAATCATGAATTTTCGACCGTAAAATCCTGTTCAATTTGACGAAAAACCGTTAAAAACGTGAAAAATAAGTAGAAGATGAAGAAATAGATGATATTCAGATCTGAAATCGATGTAATCTTGTGCGAAATCGTGTGATAGATCAGTGCAATCGAGCTCCTGCTCTGATACCACTTGTAGGACCGGTTTTGACTCCGAAACGATTCCGAAATGAACGTATAACGTGCGGAATCCGTACACGAACGCAACCTAACACACGTGACGTAATATTAACGTGATTCTATAGAAAAATCTGAAATTGTACACCACCTGAATCACTTTCTCTCTCTAGATCTAGAGCTCTTTAAAACACCAAATGAGCAAAAGTCCCTAATCTATGACATAATCTCCTATTTATAGTCCAAGGCATTTAATGAGATTTCTCATTATTACAATTATGCCACCTTGCCTTTTTGTCTAGCTATCACTAATATAACGACTCGTTTTCTTCTGTTTCTTGCTACGGCTCGGATTGATGAAGACAATAGACATAAATGTACTAACACCCATTTTTTAAACGTTCATAACTTTTTTATACGACATTATTTTTTCATAAAAATTTCACAATAAAATCGAGCGTCTTTTTATCTTTAATTTGAGTACCATATTGCTAAAGAAAATATGAAGACTAAAAAAACCCACTAAAATGTGTTGTATTTCTATGTTGTATAACATTTTTTGTGCTGGATTTTTGTACTATATTTTTGTGCTAAATTTTTTGTGCTAGATTTTTTTATCTTAATTTTTTTTTTCTCAATTTTTTGTGCTGGATTTTTTTGTACTACATTTTTTTGCTGAATTTTTTCCTGCTATATTTTTTTGTACTACATTTTTTGTGCTATATTTTTTGTACTAGATTTTTTGTGATAGATTTTTTTGTACTTTTTTTTTATTTTGTTGTATATTTTTTTTTAAAAAAGGGTGCCACATGTCATTTTCACTCCTATTTATAAGAACCAAAATGCCCTTCATTCCTACTTATTAGGAGTGCCACATGTCATCATCACAATCCTTCTTAAGCTACTTAGAGCATCCACAATAAGGCACTATTTTGGTGTTTTTAGGGAGAGAGAAAGTGATGTGGAGAAGAGAAGGTGTGAGGTGGAGGAGAGAGGGTGTGAAGATGTTTGTGAGGAAAAATGAGAAAAAATGAATGAGTGTGAATTATGTGAGTGTAGAGAGGAGAGAGGAGAGAGGAGAGAGAGAAAAAATGTGTTTGTGAGAGGGGCAAGTGAGAGAAAGAATATGATTGATTGGGCAAGTGCCAACTAGGCACCATTAAAAATGAGAAAAAATGCCCCTTATTGGGGATGCTCTTAGGCAAAATTCACTTTTTAGTGGATCATTCCCCTTTATTAATTAGCTATTTTTATCACATGTTTATATATAATATATTATTAAATATTAAACATATAATACATATAAATACTTAGTTTATATAAGAACATCATATAAATAATAGGCTTGTTTAAGCTACTCGAGCTCGATAAATGAAGCTTGGGCCTTGGATCGTTTACCAAACAAACTTATTTTTAGGCTCGAGCTCGTTTAAGCTCGGCTTAATTCAAGCTTTTGGTAAATCGATCATAAATATCAGAGCGGCTTGGCTCATTTATGCGCTTAGTTCCCAGTTCCAACTATGAAATGACTTTTATTCATTCTTTTCGGGTAAGATCACCTCTAGTTCGATTTCTTATGACTTTCGTAAATACTACACGCTTATACCCATTATAGGATCAAGTCCGGCTCAACCCGATAACTTCGATACAAGCATATATAAGATTGACATGTGCTTTTGTTGTAATGACATCTATTACTTCCCATCAAGACAACATACTATTTTATCTCCACCCTAATTCATGTTTTGGCCCCTCCCCCTCTTGTTGACATTAACGCTTAAGACATTATGGATCAATTAATTTCTATTTGTCTTTCGTTATCTACAAGGTACGATATCATCAAGTCAATAAATTTGATTCCGACTACGTAAAAAAACCAACCATCAATCGTTATCATCTTTCAAACGCTATTATAGTTCCCTCAATTTTCGTGCGTCGAGTCACAAGCGGATTCACTTTGTAAAGAAAAAAATTAAGAGTTTTACTCGTATTAAATTTGTGTTGTATGTATTTTACTAGAATGCCAAATCTAAAGAATGTCGCAGTTGTTTGTATGATGACCAAGAATAAGTTCCACTTAAGGTCACGAAATAAGTTGAGCTGCCCTGACGTTAACATGAAACCAACCAGTTATTTGATTCAGATAATATACACTATTATCCGATGAGGGATGAGACGAGCCGACCATAGTGTCGGGGACCACCCTAAGAGTTTGATTTAATGCTAATTAATTAAATTATGAGATTAGTTGGGAAGTCTTAGTATTAAAAGGTCTTAATGTTTTGTCGACTAAGAGGCAAAAAAATGGGTCTACCATGTTCTATTTTGCAATTAGGGAAAACAATGTTTCATTGACATCTAAGCTTTGTGGAGGGCTTGGGTTGGGGGCATTGCTTGACACGTGGTAGGTGTGGGCTTCACCAGTCCACACCCAGAAAAGTGGGATGTGGAAGGGGCGTGGCAAGATTGACGTTGTGGAAGGCTAGCTAAATGGTCATCAACACACAGTCATACATTGCCAGTCACGTCACCCCAGATAACGCCCCACGCCAAGCAATATTGCCACGGCAAGCGGGCAACGCTGACCAAAACGCCAATCCAGGATGGAGCAGCCGGCGTTAAAGGGCCAACACCGCTCAAAAACCACACCCTCACACCCAGTCTTATCATTTATCATTTCTGTGTTATATATGTCCAATCAACCCCACGCTCACTCAAATGACAAGAATGTGCTATGTTTGCTTGTACTTTACGTTTTCATCACTTGCATAATGCATGCCATGATTATTTGGCCTTTTATTTTATTTTATTTTAAAATAAAGCATTGATTGTACTAAATCAAAAATATATTTAGATGCAGTGTCGGATCCAAATTTTTTTTATGGGCTCACTTTTTTCGGTGTTCAATTTTTCACAATGTAATGTTAAAATTTTCGGGTCGACCGTCGTTTGGGTCGAGGATAGAAACATGCGACAAAAATGTATGATTATTACTCATTAGAAAAAAAACACAATAAAAATATAATATAATTCGAAACGAAAAAAAAACATTGCATTTTTTAAAGTTCAAATTCATAGCATACAAGGGTTGTGAGTTGGTGGTGTGTGCATGCTTGTGTTCTGTATTGCTTTGGCTTGTTTTTTGGTGTTAAGAGAAAGCAACACACAAAAAACAAGTTTTATAAGAATTGAACCTGTGACTTCTTGTTTATAAAGAGGAGGAATTACAACTACACCAACTTTTCTTTTCTATCTATGGTGTCCACCTAATTAGTTTTATGGGGTTCTTAGCAAATTTAATATAACGGATCTACTAATTTTTTAAAAACATTGGGGTCTGGGGATCCCGACCCACTCTATGTGGGGCTGCCCCTGTTTACATGTTCATGCAGATCCAATTGTTGGGTATCGAGATCGAGTGACCGCGTAGTGTTTTTTAGTGTTAATTATCTTATTGTTGTGAAACAATGGTCTATTAGCAACATGAGAACAAGACCATAGAGATTGGGTAGAGAAAGAGAATATGGAGAATGAGAATTCTTATTCATTGATCTATACATCATTTACAAATGCCAATATATATAGGTACTATGACATTAATACAACCATAATGTGATATGGGAGTTGTTAATGTGGATAGTCACTAATAAATATATATTCATAACACTCCCCCTTGACTATCCACATATGATAAAGCAAGGGGTACATTATTCTTTTAACATGCTTGGATATGCTGCCTCGTTAAAAACCTTGCCAGGAAAACCCAGTGGGACAAAACCTCAGCTAAGGGAAAAAGAGTGCAGCGCGTATTGTCTCCCCCTGATACTTCTGGATTAGGTATGTTGCCTCATTAAAAACCTTACTAAGAAAACCCATTGGGATAAAACTTAGTTAAGGGAAAAAGAGTGCAACTTGAATAAATCTCCCCCTCATTATAATATGTATCATTTAAGTAAAGTGTGTCCATCATCCTCGAAAGTTGCTCAAAACTTTTGTAGAATGATTTGTCGTTTGATGCCTTGAAGTGCAATCCTTTATATTGAGTAATGTTGTAAAATCTTCTTGTGAGACTTCTAATGCTTCCTCTTGCGAACAAATACCATAAGATCCAAGACTATTTGTGTTACATTCTTTATATCTACAAGACTAACAAAACTAGCTTTCATGGGTTAGTAAAATTTAGACACATATCATTCTTACCTTTAGGGTATCGACATATCTGCTTTACCATTCAAATGTCTCCTCATTGAACATGTGCTATATCATAAATTCAAATAAAAATATATATATTATCATGCATAGCTAGAAAGTTAAGTTAATGCACAATTGCACTTTAGCCATGGTACTTTTTGAAATGAGAATCTCTACTTTGGTAGGAGATGATAATAATCATTTCTTATAAAAAGTGTCTGAACAACCTTTAACATACTATAAGGTTGAGCTCTCTAGATACTAAAATGTCCCACCAAACATCTTCTAGATGTAGTTTGATAGATGAATAAAAGTATGATTACAAATATATTCGAACTGCAAGTCGAGTAATAATTAGACTATGCTAGGGTCATTAAAAAAATCCCATTCTAAAAGTTCGCCAGTTTCTCTTGATGATGCTCAGGCATCATCACTATAAATTGCGATTATAGTGAACTTTTAAGAAAGAACATTTGATAAAGATGGATAATATTATCAAACTTATATTGCTCTTTATCAGAATATATCATGAGTTGTACAACACTCAACTTGACTATTTTAGTTCATATTATCTTTAACTTTATAAAGATACATTCTTGAGGACTTGAAATCAAAGTTTCAGGCATTGGCAATCATATACATACTTCTTTCAAGTTTGAAAAACAATGTATGTGCATTCACTCTTTAGGAGTTCTATTATATATTCCTCCTCATTGATTTCTATATCATATGCAAGGATGTCTTGAATATTTAATCCATATTGTACCATGCTTATACATTCTACATTAAGATGCCATAATAACCAGGCACAAGATTCCTATGTATAGTTATTGGTGCACAAGAATTACATCATTAAGATGTTTCAACTAACCTTATAAGCACTTAAATGCTTTACGATACTCATAAGGAGTTTCAAATATGAAATTGTATACAACGATCATATCGTTCTCGAGAACTCATTTTACATGATTTTTGATAATTCAAATCCTTGAGGGACTTTCATGTAAACTTTTAGTATCAAATGATACATAACATTCATAAGACGCATATCAATTCTCTCTTTATATTACCAGACTAATAAAATATTGGAAAGTCATTACATCCACCACTAGAGAATGTGTCTCATTATAATCAATCATGGGTATTTGCGAAAATCCTTGTGCACCATATTTGCCTTATCTCGTTTAATTTGATTTTCACATGATTCGCATAAAAGCCCCATTAATATTCAACAGACTTTACAAATTCAGTTGTATGGACTGTTGGTCCCAAAACTTTCAATTTCATTAGAGAATTTAAATCTGCCATACTTTGCGTCTTTCCATTTTGGCTAATCATTTATGTATTTTCATTCATAGGCAGATCTTAAATCTTGATCCTCGTCATTACATCATTTTAAGCGCTATATTATATACAAAAGTATAACGACGTCGATTTTGTTTCGATTCCATACATATCTTAGACATGATACGGCTTATCGAGATCTCTTTATTTTTAGGTACCTGAGGTTCTTCTTGAACCATCATGTCTATTGTCCCTTCAGGGGATCTTATTACTGTAACCTCGACTTGACCATCTTAATTACTTGCTCCAATTTTCGAGGAATTTTATTGTTGGAATCAACTAGTCTACCACGCTATAGGCGTGCAATAGAGTCATTACAAAAATATATGGTTGTCCTCTTGGACACAACGATAACCGGAGCATAAGCAGTTGATTATGTGACTTACTTAGTCACTCGATTTAGGTCAGTGAACTTGTCTGGTAATTTGTTCTTTAATATTGGTAAATGAATTATACTTCTAGTTCATAGTTTATAGTCTGAGGATCAAGATGACATGATAATTCATTTCACTTTTCACTTTCTAACTGCTTGTTATCTCCCCCTAATGTTGGGAACATTCATTCACTAAAGTGAAAACCAATGAGCCATAAACAAATTTCTCACTAATGGCTTTAAGTATTCAATCATAGACGATTATTTATACCCAACATATTCTCAAACTTTTTAGAAGTCTCATCTTTGTGCGGTGTGGTGGATGAGTTTCAATATATGTCGCACAACCAAAATCTTTGATGAGACATCTTTGGTTCCTGACCAAAAACCAACTGTATAGGGAGAACTATAACTTATTGGCTTGATGTGAATTGATGGTACTATATATAAAATTACATGTACCTAAATGAAATTTTGCTCCTCTCATGATCATTGGGTTTGTAATCAATAGTAGAAGTTTAGTGATCATCTCAACAGTAATACTTATTCCAATGATCGTTAATAACTTGGGAATCAAATTCACTATTATCAAATAAATATACTAATCTGGATTAATATTCTTGCTATTACATTAGCTAAGCCACAATCACACAAACTTCAGGTTGTGGATTTGATAACCATTTAGACGATGCATCGATTTAAAACACTAAATGGTATCATGTTGGGATATGCATATCCTTTAATCACTTCCAAAATATTTAGGGATACACACCCTCCTTTATTTGGCAAAAATAAAATTTCCCTTGAGAGCAAAACAATACATGCTAATTATCAGCTTGAAGAATCTTCTAGTTCTTCGTTATGTTTCACATCATCATTAACTCGGTGTGGTCTAACCGGTCATGCCAACTAATTAAATAATTATGATTCATAAACTTTTGGTTTATGATCATATGTGTATTACTTGCTCGTATGTAATACAAAACGTATGATACGAGAGAATATATTACAACTTCAAAGTTCAAACCATCACGTTATGCAATCACTCCTTAGTTTGCCACTCTTGTGGTCCATTATCATTAATGTGTATTACTTGCACGTATGTAATACAAAACGTAAGGTATGAGAGAATGCATTAAAATTCAAAGTTCAAGTCACCATGTTATATAATCACTCCTTAGTTTGCCACTTTTGGTGGTCGATCTCTTCTTGACTATCATTATCATATTGATATTTGATCTCATTATTAGCTTGGCTATCTTATAAATTCTGATAGTTTGATCTTTTATTAACATGATCATCGTTGCACTTCTAATGATCAATATCATTATTAATATGATCACATTATAATTTCTCAATGATGCCCATGATTACAATGATCATATATATTCACTTTATAAATCAGAGTAAAACCATACAATTTTTATTGTTTTCCATTATTTTCTCGAATATATAGATTTACAATCATTTCAAACCTTTCATACCCTTTAATGATGTTGCTATATTTGAGGTTTGGCAAACAAAATTTGTTTTAAATGAACTTCTCTTTGTATAACATCAATTGAGAAGTAACTATATGTCCGAGTCATATAATATTTCTTTTATAACTTGATAATGAGATATAAGGAGTATGACACTTTGGGTGTCAAATCTAAAGCACATTTCTACTCTTTCATGAGAATGACAATAAACCACAACTTTGGTTTAATCGTTCTATTCGGTATTATCGATGCAAGGAAGTGATAGCATATAGAATACAAGGTATAGATAGCAACAAATCATTCAATACATGACCTTATAGCATGTCATCATATAAAAGCAACTTATAATAGGTCTTTATGAAATAAGAAACCTTTTCATCACTAATAAGCAAACGTATATAATTTACGTAATAACTTATCATCGTATAACCAATCACAAAGATATCTTATGTACATTCATCACTTACTTTGAAACTTAAGCATATATATTTTCAAGTTCTCAAATCATTTATTACTTGTATTTGAAAATTAGAATACTGATGAATTACATAGCGTACTCAACTTTTTTTCTTCTTAAATATTGATATTTAAAAAACTAATGACATCACATAAGCAATCTATACATTGCACATATGAAGCATATAGCAATGGTCACTATTTTATACAAGCAATAATAATAATTAATCAACAATTAAATTATTAAACATTATGACATAGCCTAATGAATGCATGAGAGATACCGACATCGCTAGAAATGGTTTCTCCAACAAGAACTAATGATATCTAACAATAGGAATCAATTATACTAATTTCTTATATGCAAAATTTATTATAAACATAACCCTAGTATAAATACCAAACGTTATTTTTATAATCATGCTATAACAATAATAATTTATTGCATTATAGATTGTATACTTTATTTAAAACTAAATCACGTGAAGTTTATAAACAGAGGATTTCTATCCAATGAGCACTATACACATAACTCATTTATATCTAATTGTGTAAAAGTCTTTTGGCATGCTATATATTAACAATGACTAATGAAAACAATTTATTACGATCAACATTAGTATTTTATTTTCTTTTACAGCCAACAAGCAAACAAATTCAGTTAAAGGAATATAAAGGACTTCACCTGAGGTTTAATAAAAAAATGTATATATTATGTCCTTGATTGAGTATCTAGTCAAAAAAACTTTGCATATAACAAAAGAGAGTAAACACTTATACCCGGATTCAATTCATTTTCAATCTTCTTGGTATGTCACTCGATTCATGAACATCAATAAATATAAAAGTTAAAATCACAATGGTTACAGTAAGATCAAATAAACGAAATTATTAAAGATGATTACAATATATATAGAAAATCTCTTTTCATGATTCTTATTAATAATATTAATATTTGGACATATTAAGAGTTTTTTAACTTGTATATTCATAAATAATACCAAAATAATGACTCTATCCAAATCATTTAAAACAATAAATATATTAAAATCATAGTGTGCAACTTTGATAACCGTAATACAAGGTGTGGATCTTTAAATTTGTATAATATTTTAGAAATTCATTTACCAAACATAAATATTCAAACTAATCATGACAAATCTCTAAACATGTTGAACAAGAATAAATTATAAAAAAAAAATCATATGTCATTCGTTTGAATAAACAGAGATGATACGGAAGTGTTATACTCTATGATCAAAGATTTATTTACTTTCAATAAAGAACTATTAAAAGTTAAACATAACGATATCATAATAGGAATATGAAACAAAACCAAAATATTAAAATCTGAAACATAGGAATGCAGAACTCTAACCTCAAGATTTTGAAGATTTTTAATTATTCAACCTTGAAGACCGTTAAAGGATGTTCAAGAGTTGTAAGTTACCTTGATCCGACAATACGTTCAGCAGGTACATGAAATCGATTGGTGGTCCCAAGAGACTCATTGACAATAACCATAACATGGATTGTCGGTTTTCGAAAAACACTCTCGTGCTGATAACGTGTTGTGAAACAATGGTCTATTAGCAACATGAGAACAAGACCATAGAGATTGGGTAGAGAAAGAGAATATGGAGAATGAGAATTCTTATTCATTGATCTATACATCATTTACAAATGCCAATATATATAGGTACTATGACATTAATACAACCATAATGTGATATGGGAGTTGGTAATGTGGATAGTCACTAATAAATATATATTCATAACACTTATATGTGATTCTCTTTTTTATGTGTAATATAAGAAGAATGACCACAGTTAATAATATATACACTAAATTGCATAAATCAGCCTTTATGTTATACCTAAACTGCACTTCATACCTTTCACTATGAAATCGGCAAAATCCAACCTTTATGTTCATGTTCTGTAACGTTTTATAACCTTTAAAACTAACGTCGTCCAAAAACTCAGTTAAGTTACCTCACATGCTTTGCATGTGAGGGTACTATGGTCTTTGATTACATAAAGGTTGATTTATGCAAAAAGATTATTTATAACATAAAGGTTGATTTGTGCAAAATATTATTATATATATAGTAAAAATTTTTTTTTGCAAAAACATTATTATTTGTTAATAATTATATTTATATATATATAAACATATATAAAAAATAGTTTTAAATTTATTTTATAAAAATTCTGATTTTAATATTTTTTTAAAGTAAATAATAAGAACAAGATAAAGTACTTTTTATATAAAGTATAACTAAAACACAAATCTTTTAAAATAAAGTTATTGTAGTTCAGAATATTTTTATAATTATATATTATAACGGACGTTTTAAAACTACTCAAAAAAGGTAATTTTTATGTATATGTAAGTATGTGTTTATAAAATCAAAATATTAAACAATTTCATATCAATAAAAGAAACTAATAAATTAATTTGACGTTTAAAAAAATCTTTAATAAACTTCAGTCAACAAATTCTAAATATATAATATGTAAATAATACTAATACAAATGCAATAGGAAGTAATAGAATGTCTTAAACTACATATATATTTTTAATATTGCATTCGTATTATTTACATATTATATATTTAGAACTAGGTTATCACCCGTGAATACTCATGGGTTCGGATATTTAAATTTTATATTAAACACAATTCTATCCCATCCAAAATTCTAGATTTGCAGGTAACAGGAAATCAGATTGCACCTAAAAAACCTAGATTTAGAAATAAAACATCAAGAATCATTGCTTGGACTTGCATATAAAATTTGATTATGGTGACTTTAGATAAGCAGTTTCAAAAAAGCAATTTTTTTTTTGAAAAATTGACCGAAAACTCTTGAAGTCTTTTTAATTATGAAATCGTAACCTCCACTTTTTTCGAATCAAAAGACTTTTATAACCACCAAAACATAAACAAACAGACCCACCTCTTCTATCGCTTGCTAACAGAAAGGAGGGGCAAAACAAAACAAAACAACTACTAACTATTACATCTCCAAAATAATAATTGCAAAAGAGCTCCAGTTCCAACGAAATGCCATTTAACTTTGATCTCTTAATCACCCACCGAAAAGATGTTTCTATAATATCCTCCACCACTTTGGAGATAGATGAATTTGCTGATCTAAATACCTTGTCGTTTTGAAGAAAATACACTCTAATTCAAATGAATGGATTGATTCACCATTATAGTAATATCATTTTTTTCCAAATGAACAGGACCGCACATAATTCTTCACAATGAAGGAGGCCTGATCACCAAAAAATATATTTAACTATAAAAATATTCCGGATATTACAATAATTTTGTTTTAAAAAAATTTGTATTTTACTTCACTACTAGAAAACTGCTACTATTCCTACCAAAATTTCCTACACATTTCCTACGAACGAAAATGCCGACACTTTTCCCACGAAATTCCGACGAACAAGAAATGGTCTTAGTTTTGTGACAAAAAACGACTAAAAAGCCACAAATTGTTATGCGTAGGAAAAGTGTCAGAAATTTTCCACGGATTTTTGACGGAATTCGTTTTCATTTTAACTATTAGTCGGAAATTCGTAGGAATCGGTATGCGTAAGAAATGTGTCGGAAATTTTCATCGTCCCATCACCTCCGACACCGGTTTATCTCCTCCCAACCACCACCTCCGACTCCCACATCGTCCCACCACCTCCTACACCTCGCAAAACCTTTCAACAACCACCACGACGACTTGCCTCCACCATCGGTTCTTGGCTCTTTTAGCACTCACGGGGTTTTTGATTGGATATTTTTATGTTTCATTAAGGTATTCAGTATTCTAATTAAATAGTTTGGTACTGCCATGATATACTTGGTTGCATCATTTATTCTCTTGTTTCTAGGATTTTGTAATATGCCACCTAGGGATTTGTCCTTCATTAAAAGAAGGAAAAAGACAAAAAACTGTATGTTAACTAAAAATCTGATCAGATTTTGATTTTTGAATGAAAATGACAATAAAATTGAAACCACCGGGACCCAGATCAAAAGGTTTGAGTTTTTGACAAAAGTGACCAAACCTCAGGGAGCATTTTGACAGCTTCTTCAAAAAGAAAGAAAGTTTAAAAACCTAAATCTTAAATTGATTTAACACGTTCTATTAACGTTAGTTACTGAAAAGGCCTACACGTAGATGAAAAAATGATCATATATGTTATTTCTTGACATAAAAGGTTGGATATACAATATGAGCACATCACATAGATAAATCATGTATATAATTTAAAAAATACAAAGATACGGAGATGAAAATACCAGACAACTTTTTTGAATAGAGCTTGTTTTCTATGATTGAAACATATTGAAACATTTTATATTATTAGAAAACTTGATATGATGTTTAACATATGACTTGTTTCCCAACAAACTTTCCTATAAATAATTTAACTTGTAACTAGTAATATCAAATATTTCATTAGATGATTAATGTAACTTGTGTGTCTTAGTTTGTTGTCTATAAATACTCATATACATACAAAAAAAGACCCTAACTTTATATGAGTCATCTTGACTTAGCTTGAAATTCTATACCGAGTTAACAACCGTACAAAATTAGATAAACCGGAAAAAAATAGAAGGATTTAATTATATTTAGGTGGACTTATGGAAAGAAACAATGGGTAGTTATTCCGGTAAGTAAGCGAGCCGCGAGCGAGCTCATACCAGTTGAAACTCGATTTGGAAACTATACTACACATACTAAGGGTGGAGGGAATGGTTTCGGTAAAACCATTTTGGTACCAAATTTGGCCCTAGGTGAAATGTGCCTAGTATGATTATTTGACTTTTGAATCGGGTAAGGAGGTCTAAGCAATTAACCCTCCACACCGAAAGTTACAAACGTAATGAAACATTTGATACCAGAGTCGATAAGTGAAGCAAAACCATACCGTCTAATCTTGGTAAATTCAGTAAGTGGTGACATGGCCGCTACAACCCTGGTTTTGCTGAAGCCATTCCCATAACCCATAAAGTATATGTATCAAAAAAATAAAGCCACAAATTAAAAACAATTTTTAGAAAATAAAAAAATAAAGCCATTGTTATGAATATATTTGTTATTAATGTGGTTATTAACACCAAAAATAGATTAGCTTTCTCTCTAAGTTTTGTACTCCTATATATACTAGTATTGTATCTCATTGTAAATTGTACCTATTAATGAAATTGCAATCCCTTTCTCTCTTCATCTCTGCTATATTGTTTTGCTATTAGGTTAGTTTCACAACACGTTATCAGTACGAGTCGCTTTTAGAGTTGGATTGTATCATCATAAAGTCGAATCGAGGTGTGTATTTATTTTCGCTTCATCAAAGTATGACCAGTCTAACCAACTTACAAGTAAGTTTAGTTTGATCCATAATATACCTATCATTCATAGATATCTATATCATATCTTATTGTCAAAATTATTGACCGACATGTTTATATAATTTCATAACAAAAAAAAAACCATGTTAATAGGTGAGATGACAATATATACAATAATTGCCATAAAAGTTATTTTGTATTTTATTTGTAGATGCTAACACTTATTTTATTTTATCATTTAGTATATTGGGATCTTTGCGGTGAAGGGTTATGTTAAATAACGTAATAGTGATTGACAATATAATTGTTTATAAACCCACATAATGCATTTAACTACCCTTCATATGCTTATTCAAAAAGTGAGCTTTTGTGTTTATGATATGGATAGATATATCTTAAATATATTATCGATGATATATATGTATTAGATATATTTAAATTTTAAATTTATCTTCTCAGTTGATTTGAAAATGTCAATTTTACCTATTCATATTTCAAGTATTACATGAAGTTTGAGTAAATGATAAGTAAATTTGGTATCCTTGGTTAAAATTAATAGCTGATTCTCTACCAAAATTAGATGATAATTTCTATGAGTTTTATGATTGTAAATTATTGTGCTTATCGAATGTATATATTATAGGGTTAGATATAGATTTGTAATTATAATTAAATTTATATTAATTTAATTTGTATTCAACAAGCATGCATATTATAAAAAAAAAATATGTGTTATCTAGAAGCTTAATATACTTAGGATGTATTTGAAGTCCTTGGAAATAATATTTTATCATATAGATTTATTTTAGATATAATGATTTCAATATTGCAATATGAAATTCTTAGATGGACCATTTATCTCAAGACCTTAGAGCATCTAAAAATCACTTTGTTAGTTTGTTAGGACGTGTCCTTTAAGCAATTTATATGAATTCTGATGTTTTGTTTGTATTTCTATGCTATTTTTGATAGAATATGTTTGAATCATCTTGTTTGAAATTTATAAAATATGAAATAAAATCATTATCATGGTTCTAAATATAACCGATTATGTTATGAATGAAACTAAGTACAATTTGATTATCACTAAAGTAGTTCTATATTTTATTGATTTTAGAAATTGTTTATTTACCTTAATATTTGTGGATGATCTCCTAATAAAATTTATTATTACAAAAAAAAGAAGTTATTTACATGTAACAAAGGATCACATGTTAAGTAAAACATTAAGAAGACTTGATAGAGATTTTTTTACATCATGATATCTAGGTTAATATTAAAATTATATATATTTGTTTAAAAGTATCGTATTTCATAAAGTTTTATTACAAATCATTTTATATGAAGACATATTACTATGTTAATTTGATTTTATGGCATACCTTGTATTTTCCATACTATCATTTGTTTATATAGATAGTACTAAATACAACAATAAAACCAAATTTGAGGATTATTATCAAAGTTGTAGTTTATTATAGAGTATAGACATGCTTAGACATTACACCCGAAGTGTCATACTCTCTAAATCTCATTATGATGTTACTAAAGGTCGTAAAAAGCTAGACCAATAAATCTAATATAACTTGAACATCTAGTTACTTCTCTACCAGTGTTATAAAAAATTGCAAAGAGAAGATTATTTACAAGGGAAGTCTAGATAAAACAATTTTAGTTTGTCACACCTCAATATATGCTCTTAAGTAACAATATTGTTAAAAGAGTATGAAAGGTTTGAAGTGACTTTATATTCGTATGTCCAAGAAAATAGTGAAAATCATGAAACCTATTTGGTATTGATCGTCGTGATCATGGACATAATTGAGAAATTTGTAATGATCATGTTAATAATAAGATCGGCCATCTGAATTGTTATGATAGCCAAGTTAACAATGAGATCAACTATCATAATCATAATAATGGTCATAATGAGATTTACCACAAGTGACAAATAATGAAAGTGATTATATGAGAACAAAATGTGTAAAGGATAAAAGTTGAATAACATGATAGTTTGCAATGATAATGCGTTGTTCTCTCGCATAATGCAACTAATACATATACAATCATAAATCAGAAGTTTATATATCATGATTATTTACGTTATTGGCATGACCGGTTAGACCACACCAAGTTAATGATGATGTGAAACATAATGAAGAACTTGAAGATTCTTCTAGCCGATAGCATGCATTGTTTGCTCCTAAGGGAAATTATGTATTTGCCAATTAAGGGCTATCATTCTGGAATGCATATCCCAACATGATACCATTTAGTGTTTTAAATCGATGCATCGTCTAAATGATTATCAAATTCATAACTTGATTTTTGTGTAATTTATGGTTTAGCTAATAAGATAACAAGCACGATATTACAGATTGCATGTATTTATTAGTAGTGATGATAAGTTTATTTCGCTATCTATTAATGATCGATAGAATAAGTGTTGAACTTCCTGTAGATTATGTTCATACACGAATTGCTTTTCTTAAGACGATCGCTGAACGTCTACGATTGATAGCAAAGCCAATAATCATGAGAGCAAGTTCATGTTTATATATGAGTACATGTAATTTTACATGAAATAAAATTAATTCACATCAAGCCAATATGTTGTAATAGTTTCTCCCCAATTATAGTTGGTTTTTGGTCAGGAACCAAAAATGTCCTTTCTAAGATTTTGGTTGTGCGGTATATATTGAAATTGATCCACCACTACGCACAAAAATGGGACCTTAAAAGGTGGTTGGGAATATATGATAACAAATAGAGCCTTTTAGGAGATATTTATTTATGGCTCAATTAATTGATATCCATCTAAATGGATTAACATTCCCAACATCAGGGGGAGATTAAAAGCTGCTGGAAAAGAAATGAGTTGGTATGAATTATCATTGATCCTCAAAAATAAAAGTGTGAACCAGAAGTTCAAAGAATAACTCATTTACAAATATTAGCGAATATATTACCAGACGCATTAACCAACCTTAACAAGGTGACTATGTCACATATACCAACTGTTAATGCTCCAATTAAGATGAGTGTCCCAGAAGGACAATCACCATATTTTTGTAATGAGTCTATTGCACGTCTGAAGCGTGGTAGACCAGTCGATTCCAATAATAAAATTTCTCGAAAGTTGGAGCAACTAATTAAGATGGTCAAATCGAGGTTATATTAAAAAGGTCTCCTGGAGAGACAATAGACATGATGGTTCAAGAAGAACCTCAGGTACCTGAAAATAATGAGATCTCGATAAGGTGTATCATGTCTAAGATATGTATGGAATTGAAATAAAAATCGACGTCGTTATACTTTTGTATATAATCTAGCGTTGAAATGATTAAATGATGAGGATCAAGATTTGAGATTTACCTATGAACGTAAACATAGAAATGATTGGCCAAAATGGAAAGACGCAAATAAGGCAAAGTTGAATTCTCTAATGACATGGAAAGTATTTGGACCAACAGTCCACACAACTGAAGTTGTAAAATATGTTGGATATAAACGGGTCTTTTATGTGAATTATGTGAAAATCAAATTGAGCGATATAAGGAAAAATTGGTGGCACAAGTGTGACAACTGTACCTACAGTTATCACTAACCAATCCCGAACAATTTCATAAGCAATAAAACCTTGTGTTTTATTTAGTGGATTGTGTAATTATCTATGATATTTGCACGATATCAATCCTTGTTCGATTTTAAACTCTAAATCGCTTTCTGGAAAGTTATACGCAAAGTGATGTGTAAACGTAATCAGTATAACGCGACAAACACTCCGGAACAGTGACATAAGCTTAACATACCTTAAATAACCTTTACATAACTTATAAATAAGTTTTGAAGGGTTTGGTATGGCAAAAACAAGTTTATTCGGTCACATGGACTATTTGCGTCAAACTGCAAAAGTCTGCCATTTCGTATGGCAACGTACATTCCGGAACATGATCATAAGCTAAAAATACCATAAATAACCTTAAAATAGCTTAGAAATAAGCTTTGAGGGGTTCGGTATGCGAAAAATGCGCTTATTTGATCACTGGGTTTAAAAGCGTCAAAAACTGCGTAAGTTTGTATATATGCGCATATCTTACGTTCTGACCATATCCGGACATCCAAAAATTTTTAAGTCACTAAAATATTATATTTTAGTGATAGGAATGCAAAAATACCATTCGTCGCACAATTTGGATCGTTTTCGCGTCCGTTCGAGTTTCGTCGTAATTAACTGAATAACGCGACCGTACGACCAAACGAACCGACATCCGTGATATTTCCAAGCATATTTCAAGTCCCCTATACTTTGAAGTCCTTGTAGAGCCTTGAAAATGGCTTAATGGAGGTTAAATACGTCAAATATGCAAGTATGTGTGTGCAGGGACTAAATATGTAATTTTTGAAACTGTTGCTGCTCTTGTGCTGCGCGACGGCCAGGAGGGCCATCTGTCGCGCCACACGACCACCTGTAGGGTTAAGATTAATGCTTGGGCAATACATAATACACATGGAATATGTAATTTTTGGTGGCTTCCATGCTATTTCCTTTGTTTTGGAGATTAAATTAACACTTCTCCAAGGAATTTCAAGCTGGCCATAACAGTTGTAGGGTTGAGATTAATGTTTGGGCAATACATAATACACATGTAATGATCCTACAAGACTCCAACAAGTATAAGTACCCTTTCCATTCACCTCATTCCTTGCTCATCCAATTCTTTCTTTTCTCTAAAACTCTAAGTGGAGGCTACCATCAATTGGAGGCCACCTACCTGAGTTTTCTAGTGCATTTGTCCAGCCTTAAGAACATTTTGTAAGTGTTCTTTCATGCCTAGTCATTATTTTCAGCAATTTAAAGCTGAGAGTCAAACAGTTTGACTACCGTTTAACTTTCGATTTAGACCATGAATTGGTCGAATCAAAGTTCAATTGAACTTTGCAATGTGATCATAATCATGATGGTTATAATCCCTAGCGATTATACCTACTGATTACCACGTTGACTAGTCGTAGTGACGAGTCAAAGTTTCAGTCAAAATGCACGTTTATGTGCATTTTGCGATGAAACTATTTTCGGGTATCAAAACACTTTGTTTTGACACCAAATCAGTTTTCTAACTTAGTTAAACATGTTTTAACATGTTTAACTCGTCACTACTAGTTTAGTGCTTGTTTACGGTCGTAAGTCAACCGGTCTCGACAACCGCTTAGACTTTCGAACCCGACCCGTTTGGTCGATCATTAGGATCCGACCAAACTTATTTCGTGACCATAGTTATATAGGGAATAACCTACTGAGGTTATACCTTATGGTCACCTCGTGTGGTTAGCTATTCGTTAAGTCGTTTATACGCCCATTAAAAATGACCAAAATGCCCTTTTCAAGCATAAATTCATTTTTAACATATGTAAGCAAACTTTTGACATCTAAACTGATTTAATAACATTTTTAAACATGTTTGGGCATGTAAGACTTAACATATGACATAAATAACCATCTGACCTTAGATTTATGCAAACGACACGTTAAAGTAGCTTAAACTACCTTAACGGGTCGAAACGGGTCAAAAGCACTTAGGATAACTTTCTAATCAGAATGTTAGGTCTATTAAATCATACCATATGAGTTCAAATACTCATTTGATTTATAGAACTTCATTCTATCCTATCCTCTGATTTAGGATCCGATTATCAACATTTTTACCTATACTAGGTGCCGTGTTGATTCCGTGATCCCTCGAGCTTTAATTGGTCCTTATTTCAAGACTATTAAGCAATCCCAAGTGAGTACATAGTCCCCTCTTTTACCGTTTTCAAATATTTTGGGGTGATACACATGTGCCTACTTGTTACTTTCATGCTTTTCATGATTTTCATGACATATACTTGCTATGTTCAACTAGCACACATATAGTACATGATTTCGATTATGTTTTGCTTCGGATGTTGACTTATCATGCCTAGCACATTGATTTCAAGGACCCATTTTGCTTCATATGTTGACTTAGGATATCTAGCACCTTGAATTCATGATCATTCCTACTTTGTAAGTTTACTTAGCATACTTAGTACATGGTTTACAAAGACATCTTACATGACATGCTCTAATTGATTATGACATTTTGGTATGTTAAACGAGACTAGATACATTCATTAACATTATCCCGCCGACCGGTAGTACGTATGGTTTACCATAGGTTTGATAACCCCATTCCCGCTTCCTAGTTTGTTTGGGAGTATCCATCTGGGGAATGACAGAACCCGATGAACATTGATAAACCTTTGTCTATATAAGGGTTTATCTCACAAATGACAAGGCTTGAATGTATTCATTACAAACCATATAAATGTTCATATCAATAAAAGCATTGGTTTTGCAAAACATAACTTTTGATATAAACTTAGGTTTATTCAAAGACATTGTTTTGTACATTATACATATGGTTTGAGTAAATACCCTTTATTCACCATACATGACATTTTGGTTACACATAGACATCATACATATGGTTTGAGTAAATACTTTTTACTTGCTTTACAGGACATTTGATTATACAAGACATGGTTTACATTTGACATTGGACATTGTGACACATAACATTTTGACATTCGTTTTGACAATACATTTTTGGTGGTTATTTGGTAAGTGATTTAAATAACGAGGCGTGTGTAATATGACAAAAGCATGGTGGATACGCCGCTGGTACTTCCTATATATAAGTGCTTTTATAATATTACATATCGTAGCGTTATTTAAACCACTTCGACAAAGACAAAGACATGATACATTTCATACAAAGACATGGCATATTTTCACAAGGCATTGTTTTATATATAACATATTTTGTACAAGAGCATGATACTTTTTATACAAGGACATGACACATTTTATACAAAGATATGATATCTTTTTACAAAAGACATCATTTGGTTATTTATTTAACCATGCATTATTTCTTTTAAATCATTTGATTTTCACATCGATTTTCATATGATTTTACAAAAGAAAACATTTTTACAAAGGTTCATTGCTACTTTTTAGTTAAACATTTCTTTTGACAAAATCAAAGCCATGAATCCTCAACAACAAAATCTATGTATCTCACAGACATTTTTATGCTGACGTACCTATTTTCACATGTGTTTCAGGAACATACTTGTGACTATGAGCATGCTTCACATAGGACGGACTTGGGCCTTAGTGACTTTAAAACCTACAAGACAATTGTTATGCAATAATTGTATTCTCTAAAACAATGTAAATTGTTAAACTCAATAAAACAAAACTTTATGAGCCATGTGTTATGAAACAATTTGTAACATGACTCCCCAATGTTTTCCGCCCCGTGTTGTTGTATTACGCGATTGGGGTGTTACAGATTGGTATCAGAGCCATGGTTATAGAGAATTAGGTTATTAGTAATGCTTCTGACCAAGACTATAACCTTTCTAGGACCCTAACACAAGTTATCTTGGATTTAAAACAATACGATCACCTATCCTTAGGTGATTACCAAACCAAATCTACAAGTTTATTTTGAAAATCAATCATCTATCCTTAGATGATATTTTTGGGCTTCATGCCTTTAAAATTTTCAAAATCTCGTCAAAGTTTGGGTTTTAACAATGTGAACATGAGCAATCCGAAAGGGTGGGTGCCTGTACCCTGAGTTTTCTGTCTAAGGCTAGAGTGTTCGTACAAATCCGCATCATCGGACCAGTCACTTTTACCTGGGAACTCTTGGGGTGAGTGTCCACCTATAGGCTAAAGCATATCTTCGCGATACATTATAAAGACCCATTTACTTTGATTAGTCACCGTGTCGTTTGTTTGTTCTAGGTAATGAACAAATCATTATGCTTCGTCGATATTCTTAACATCCAGTTTTGACTATCCAAATATCATCTCACTCATCTTCTCTCATTTCCTTCTCTTTTAGAATGTCTCCTGTCGAAATGCTGCTCAGGACGCCGAAATGGCTACCATAATAGCTCAGCAAATTGCTGCTGTGCTACCTAATCTCATAACTCAAATAAACCAAGCCAACAACAACAACAATGCACCTGTTCCGTGCAACTATAAACAATTTAACTCAGCTAAACCACTCAAGTTCAGTGGTTCTGAGGGAGCAACTGGGCTCCTACAATGGTTTGAGAGTATTGAGAACACATTTTGCCATGTCCAATGTCCAAATGAGCGCAAAGTAGAATTTGCATCAAGTGTGTTCCAAAAGAGAGCACTTACGTGGTGGAACAGAATTATGAGGGACAGGGGTGCAGATGTTGCAATGGCACAAACATGGGAAGAGCTTCGCGCTCTAATGATGAAGGAGTTTTGTCCTCGTCACGAATTACGGGCACTCGAGTATGAGTTCCATGATCTAAAACAAGATAGTGGAGAACATCGTGCCTACACCGATCGTTACGAGGAGTTGAGCTTGTTATGCCCTATGATGGTTATGCCTTTGGATAAGGCAATCGAAAAATACATTGATGGCCTTCCTGACCTGGTTCAGTATATAGTCATTGGTAACAACCCTGCAACTGTTAGACACGAGTTAGCAGCTACCCTGACTGAATCTCAAATTAGGAAATGCAAACTATTTCACAAGGGCGACAAAGAACAAACTGCTAAAATTATACAAGAGAAACCCAAGGAAATCAAAGCTGAGCCTTCCAAGAAATCTAGGAAGCGTAAGGCTTCACAAAACCTTGTTGTGGTTACTCGACCTAACCAAGCTGTTCCCAACCAACCAGCTCAACCTCCTGCTAGAAAACCATACAATGGAATTGCACCTCTGTGCAACCAATGTAACCTTCATCATCATGCCAGTGTGCATTGTCGCAAATGCCTAATCTGTGGACTCATTGGTCATACAACTAGGGTTTGCCGAGCTGCGACTACACAAAATCAAGTTGCTAACAACCCTGCTTATGGACGTGCTCTTAACGCTGAAGTTAATGAGGCTCGTTCCAACAACAAAGCAGTTATAAACAACTAGGATTTTGCTTTTCAATTTCTTTTGTTATCCAAGACTCATGTACACTTTTCAGTTGGTTTGCAATGATATCAGTATTCCTATAATTTTTTCTTTCAAATTAACATGCTTGTGAAATGTGCGACTATACGAAGTTTTCATTCTTTACAGAATCAAACAACTTTCGGGATACATTCCATTTGTATTTTGCACATCCACTACCAAACCTATTACACCGTCTATCCGTGAAACATGTACAATCTTATTGACTAGTGGAAAACACGTGAGACGCACATATTATTTCAATTATTGAAAGAAAACACCATTCTTTGACCATGTCCATAATTTATCACTTGGCAAGATAAACTATGCAGACTATGCAACGAGTTAAGTAATTATGGGTGCACAAATAATTATGTGATTCGATGCATGGAAATCATAGTGAGTCCTGCTAGGTGTGATCTAGGGTGATTAGATAACGAGACGAATGTAATACAATAAGAACATGGTGGATACGCCGTCGGTACTTCCTATATATAAGTGTTCTTATTGTATTATCGGTCGTAGTGTTATCCATATCACCTGAGGATTTTATACCGATATGTGTTAACTTAAACAAAATACATCTATATTCATTTCCATCTCTGATGAAGTACCCATTGAGGAAAAATGAACTAGCTACACATTTTTCACTTCTGAAAGAGATATCCATTGGGAAATGAATAATCCATTCAAAAACTATATTCATTTTCGTTTATGATGAAGTATCCAATGAGGAAAATGAACTATCCGTTCATTTTTCGCTTCTGAAGAAATATCCACTGAGGAAAATGAATAAATTCATTCCGCTTCTGATGAAGTATCCACTTAGGAAAATGAATTATCCATTCATTTTCGCTTCTGAAGAAATATCCATTTGGGGAATGAATAATCCTATATGGATTCTTTCATTTCCACTTCTGACGAAGTATCCACTGAGGAAAATGAATTATCCATTCATTTTCGCTTCTGAAGAAATATCCATCGGGGAAATGAATAATCTATACAATAATCATTCATTTCCACTTCTGACGAAGTATCCACTGAGGAAAATGAATTATCCATTCATTTTCGCTTCTGAGGAAATATCCATCGGGGAAATGAATATTCTTTACAACAATCATTCATTTCCACTTCTGACGAGGTATCCACTAAGGAAAATGAATAATCCATTCATTTTCGCTTCTGAAGAAATATCCATCGGGGAAATGAATAATCTATACTACAATCCTTCATTTTCACTTCTGAAAAAGTGTCCATTGAGGAAAATGAATTATCCATTCATTTTCGCTTCTGAAGAATTAACCATTGAGAAATGAACAGCTTATACATTCCTTCATTTCCGTTTCTGATAAAAGTATCCATTGAATAAAATGAATTATCCATTCATTTTCGCTTTTGAAGAAATATCCATTGGAAATGAATAACCTATTCATCTATCATTTCCACTTCTGAAGAAGAATCCATTGAGGAAAATGAATTATCCATTCATTTTCGCTTATGAAGAATATCCACTGCAGAAATGAAACACAAATCCTTATAGAATCTTCCTATCTTAATAGTTAGATTCTTAAAGGGACACTTAAAGTACTACTTTTAAATCCTTGATTGGATTTCTAAGAATGCTTTACAAGATACAGAAACAAAGAGTCAAATCCTTACAAGATCTTTCTATCTTAATAGTTAGACTCTTAAAGGATATTCACAGTACTATTGGTTGATTTGGGTTTTACCATTAATCAATCCCTCATTCCCACTTCCTGCATTAATAAAGGAAGTATCCATTAGGGGATGAGCGTCATAGGTATAACATTCCATTCCCACTTCCCGCACTATCTGAGGAAGCATCCACTAGGGAATGATAAAGTTATGCCTTATGTGGAGATCCTCGATGAGTTATTCTATGCGAATAGATGAAACTCTAGATTCTGCACAAGACATTTGCTTGACACAACTTATACAAACTAGCTCCTACGAATAAATTTCGGGACGAAATTTCTTAAAGTAGGGGACACTGTGACAACTGTACCTACAGTTATCACTAACCAATCCCGAACAATTTCATAAGAAATAAAACCTTGTGTTTTATTTAGTGGATTGTGTAATTATCTATGATATTTGCACGATATCAATCCTTGTTCGATTTTAAACTCTAAATCGCTTTCTAGAAAGTTATACGCAAACTGATGCATAAACGTAATCAGTATAATGCGACAAACACTCCGGAATAGTGACACAAGCTTAACATACCTTAAATAACCTTTACATAACTTAGAAATAAGTTTTGAAGGGTTTGGTATGGCAAAAACAAGTTTATTCGGTAACAGGGACTATTTGCTTCAAACTGCAAAAGTCTGCCGTTTCGTATGGCAATGTACATTCCAAACATGATCATAAGCTAAACATACTATAAATAACCTTAACATATCTTAGAAATAAGCTTTGAGGGGTTCGGTATGCGAAAAATGCGCTAATTTGATCACATGAACTAAAAGCGTCAAAAACTGCGTAAGTTTGTATATACGCGCATGTTAGGGATAGATTTTCTAAACCTAAGGATCACAGATCCTCAAGTGCAGCCAGGATCACGGATCCTCAATTCTGTTTGAATTAAGGATCCTCAGAAGACGTTGCAGGATCAGGATCCAGGATCCTCATTGTTATCCTCACACTAACAGTTGCTTTCACTATATTTAAGCTTGTTTTGCAGGAGTATACGCATTGGACTTGGTCTTTCTGATATTCTTGGGGAATATGCTCTCAATATTCTGCACGTGCATAGCTTAATGACCATTTTAGAAGTCGTGGGTAGCTTGCACATTTAGCAGATAGTTAGTTATTTAGATTGTTTCTATTTTTAAAGGGGATAACAACTTGAATTAGAACAGCTAACAAACACACACACATTCGAAATCGCTCTCAACAGTTCATTGGCGATTACGTACACATTACACACTAGTGATCCTTGTAACAAGCTTGTTATCATCCCGAGTTGTAATCATCATTTGTTTAATTATAGTTGGTGATCGGTAGTTTCCATCACACGAGGTTTTTTATGCCGGAGATCATCTCTTGATCAAGGGATTTTCCTCGTATAAATCCTTGTGTCACTTGTTTATTTCATTCACAAGTTATTCATACATTTGTTCATTGATTCAAGCATCACACCTCACAACAAAAGATTTGGTTGTATTATCCTAGTCAGATTTTTGACCAAAACAGTTTGGCGCCCACCGTGGGGCAATTGGTGCTTCATTTTTAAGAAATTTTTGTCATTGTGATCATTTCGGTTCATTATCTCCAAGCAGATGGCTTCTTCAGCAAAGAACACTTCAAGTTCCATGCCGGCAGTCACTTCTTCACAGGGCGTTCCACCTTTGCCTCCACCACCTTTTGGATCCCAGAAGAATGCTGAAAATACTGCGAAGAAACAAAGCCCCATATGACATAAATAACCATCCGACCTTAGATTTTTAAGCATGTTTGGGCATGTAAGACTTAACATATGACATAAATAACCATCCGACCTTAGATTTACGCAAATGACACGTTAAGGTAGCTTAAACTACCTTAACGGGTCGAAACGGGTCAAAAGCACTTAGGATAACTTTCTAATCAGAATGTTAGGTCTATTAAATCACACCATATGAGTTCAAATACTCATTTGATTTATAGAACTTCATTCTATCCTATCCTCTGATTTAGGATCCGATTATCAACATAGTTACCTATACTAGGTGTCGTGTTGATTCCGTGATCCCTCGAGCTTTAATTGGTCCTTATTTCAAGACTATTAAGCAATCCCAAGTGAGTACATAGTCCCCTCTTTTACCGTTTTCAAATATTTTGGGGTGATACACATGTGCCTACTTGTTACTTTTATGCTTTTCATGATTTTCATGACATATACTTGCTATGTTCAACTAGTACACATATAGTACATGATTTCGATTATGTTTTGCTTCGCATGTTGACTTATCATGCCTAGAACATTGATTTCAAGGACCCATTTTGCTTCATATGTTGACTTAGAATATCTAGCACTTTGAATTCATGATAATTTCTACTTTGTATGTTTACTTAGCATACTTAGTACATGGTTTACAAAGACATCTTACATGACATGCTCTAATTGATTATGGCATTTTGGTATGTTAAACGAGACTAGATACATTCATTAACATTATCCCGCTGACCGGTAGTATGTATGGTTTACCATAGGTTTGATAATCTCATTCCCGCTTCCTAGTTTGTTTGGGAGTATCCATCTGGGGAATGACAGAACCCGATGAACATTGATAAACCTTTGTCTATATAAGGGTTATCTCATAAATGATAAGGCTTGAATGTATTCGTTACAAACCATATAAATGTTCATATTGATAAAAGCGTTGGTTTTGCAAAACATAACTTTTGATATAAACTTAGGTTTATTCAAAGACATTGTTTTGTACATTATACATATGGTTTGAGTAAATACCATTTATTCACTATACATGACATTTTGGTTACACATAGACATCATACATATGGTTTGAGTAAATACTTTTTACTTGCCATACAAGACATTTGATTATACAAGACATGGTTTACATTTGACATTGGACATTGTTTACACATAACATTTTGACATTGGTTTTGACAATACATTTTTGGTGGTTATTTGGTAAGTGATTTAAATAACGAGGCGTGTGTAATATGACAAAATCATGGTGGATACGCCGCTGGTACTTCCTATATATAAGTGCTTTTGTGATATTACATATCGTAGCATTATTTAAACCACTTCGACAAAGACAAAGACATGATACATTTCATACAAAGACATAACATATTTTCACAAGGCATTGTTTTACATATAACATATTTTATACAAGAGCATGATACTTTTTATACAAGGACATGACATATTTTATACAAAGATGTGATATCTTTTTACAAAAGACATCATTTGGTTATTATTTAACCATGCATTATTTCTTTTAAATCATTTGATTTTCACATCGATTTTCATATGATTTTACAAAAGAAAACATTTTTACAAAGGTTCATGGCTACTTTTTAGTTAAACATTTCTTTTGACAAAATCAAAGGCATTAATCCTCAACAACAAAACCTATGTATCTCACATGTGTTTCAGGAACATACTTGTGACTATGAGCATGCTTCACATAGGACGGACTTGGGCCTTAGTGACTTTAAAACCTACAAGACAATTGTTATGCAATAATTGTATTCTCTAAAACAATGTAAACTGTTAAACTCAATAAAACAAAACTTTTTGAGCCATGTGTTATGAAACAATTTGTAACGTGGCTCCCCAATGTTTTCCGCCGCGTTTTGTTGTATTACGCGATTGGTGTGTTACAACATGAATTTTCGCAAATACCTATGATTGATTATGAGGAGACGTATTCTCTAATGGTGGATGCATTGACTTTCCAATATTTTATTAGTCTGGTAATATAAAGAGAGAATTGATATGCGTCTTATGAATGTTATGTATCATTTGACACTGAAAATTTACATGAAAGTCCTGAAGGATTAAATTATGTAAGTCATGTAAAGTAAGTTCTCGAGAACAATGTGATCATTTATACATATTCGGATTTGAATAGGTTATGATTATTTTACATGTTGGATATTATTGGAACTCCTGATGAGTTTCTAAAGCAATTGAGTGCTTGAAAGGTTAATTGAAACATCTTAACGATGTAATACTTGTGCACCAAGAAACATACATAGAAAACTTGTACCCGGTGATTGTGATATCTCAATAAATAGTGTACACGCATGGTACAATATGGATTTCGGTGATAAAAGCAAGTGTTCATGACATTTTTGCATATGATATATATATCTATGTGTTAAATGGGCAAATTTTATGTAGCAAAACTTCTAAAAAGTGAAAGCACGTGCATATTTGGATAAGATGGAATAAATTCCCTCATGGATTGATAATGCTAGAAGAATTGATGTCAAAACCTCAAGAACATACTATATGAAGTTGACAAAATATGTATGGACTAAAATAGTCGAGTCGAGTGTTGTACAACTTGAGATATTCACATAAAGAGGTATATAAGTTTGATTAACTTAGCCATGTTTTATCAACATTCTACTTTTAAAAGTTCACTATAATCGCAGTTTACAGTGATGATGCTTAGGCATCATCGAGAGAACTTATCGAGCTTTTAGAGGGAGAATTTTTTAATGACCTTGGTACGATCTAATTATTACTCGAACTGCAGTTCGAGTGTATATGTAATTATATTTTATCAATCCCTCAAGTACATCTAGAAGATGATGTTGGGATATTTTAGTATGGACATAGTTGAACCTTAAAGTATGTTAAAAGTTGTTAAGTCATTTGTTATAAGAAATACCTATTATCCTCTCTTACCAAAGTAAAAATTATCATTCTAGAAGTACCATCGTTAAATGCATGTGTGCACTAAAATGTTTTGCTAGCTATGTATGGTTATAATATCTTTCACTTGAGCTTATTGTCATGATATAACCTTTGTCAAGCGAAGAGACATTGGAATGAGTTCAACAAAATATTTCAGGTATAAACGACATTTGATTTTGTTTTACTAACCAATCAAAACAAGTTTGGTTAGTCTTGTAGATGCATGAATGTAACTAGACACAGTCCTGGACACATGATATTTTTTGGAAGGAGGCACCTAAAGTCTTGTTAGAAGATTATACAATATTGCTCAACATAAAGGATTGCACATTAAGGGATCGAGCGACAAATCATTGACTATAAAAGCTTTGATCAACTTTCAAGGAAGATGGGCACACGCCACTTAAAGGATACATGTTAAAATGATGGGAGACTTATTTAAGTTGCACTCTTTTTCCTTTGACTAAGTTTTGTCTCATTGGGTTTTCTTAGTAAGCTTTTTAATGAGGCAACATATCTGATCTAGAAGTATCAGTGGGGACTAATGCGCATTACTCGCTGCACTCTTTTTCCCTTAGCTATGGTTTTGTCCCACCGGGTTTCCCTGTCAAGGTTTTTAACGAGGTAGCATCAAGCGTATTATGTTGATAACCAAGGTGGAGTGTTATGAATATATTTATTATTAATGTGGTTATCAACACCAAAAATAAATTAGCTTTCTCTCCAAGTTTTGTACACATATATATACCACTATTGTATCTCATTGTAAATTGTACCTATTAATAAAATAGTAATCCCTTTCACCTTCATCTCTGCTATATTGTTTTGTTATTTGGTTAGTTTCACAACCGCCACAAATTAAAAACAATTTTTAGAAAAAAGAAGAAAATTAAAAAAATAAAGCCACAAATTATAAAAACATTTTTTAGAAAAAGAATACGCATTACTTAGTGATTTGCTTTATCTTACATATTGATTTACTTATTCTGCCACTTGATTGTGGTCCAGATTCTTTCAAATTAATCGAACTTGTTCTGATGTCGAAATATCTACATATATTTTAAATTCAGGTTGGGATGTTATTATATTTTAAATATTAAGAAATTCAATAGAAATTCGTTTACATGATATTTAAATTACCGTTACTAAAAATTGTTCTTAGAAGTTGATACAATAACATTTAAATAATAAAAACTACGAAAACTATTTTAAAAGAAAAGTTCAACGCTTAGGTGTTGTTTGTTTTTTCTGCGGGAAAATGTCTGCAGTCTGTGGACCACATCTGCAGGCATCTGCAGGAGAAGAGGTGAACCAAATGTCTGCAGTCTGCAAGGAGAAGAGGGTTTGTTTTTTTATATATAAAAACCTCCTCTCACGTTAAACACACACACAACACACAGAACATCTCTCTCTCTCATCTCTCTCTCCCTGCCTCCCTCTACCACCACAACCACTGTCCACCTCCTCCACCACCACCACTTCAGCCACCACCCACCCCGTAGCAGCCACCACCACCCCGTCGCAACCACCACCACCATCTCACTTCCACCTCCTCCACCGAACACCCACTGCCACCACCGTCACCGGAAACCCCCAACACCACCACCACCACCGTGAAGATGGCTCAGCTTCTCTCTCTTGTTCTTGTCGCCGCTGCCAAACGAAGAGGGGGGTTGCAGGTGACGTGGTGGATATGGGGGTTTCGTCGAGAGAAGAAAGGAGGTGGAGTGGTGAGGGGCTCGCCGGAGAAGAAGGGGAGCCGGCAACCGGCTCTGGTCACCGAACAGAGAGAGAAAGGAGGAGAAGCAAGGGGGTGCGACTGGTTAGGTCTGATTAGGGTTTCCACAAGATGAGGGAGAAGAGGGAAAGATCTGGTGTGGTGGCGGAGCAGGGGTGGGCGGCGGATGAGGTGGTGTCGGGGGTGGAGGTGGAGCAGGGGTGGGCGGGTCTGTGTTTTGGCAGAGAGAAGAAGTTGGAAGAGGTTGGAAGAGGTTGTGACATGTCTGCTTGGGGAAGAGGTGGGGAAGACCTTTTTGGTGAGAAGTGCTTTCGGAAAACAAACAAGCTGCAGACATCAAACGTCTGCGCGCGCCTGCGCGACGCAGACATAAGTGGCCAGAAGCACTTCTGGCCAAAAAACAAACACCACCTTAGAGTTGTTTCGTGTCGTAGAGTTACTTAGAAGAATAAAATAAAGTCAATGAATACAAAAGATCAACATATATCATGGGCAGGTTCATGAACCAAGAAGTGAAGCCTGATGGTGAACCTTTGGTGGTTGCGCTGGTGTACCCGTCCAACCCGCATGGTGAACCCGTAGGGTGCCCCAACCCCTTAATCGTTTAAAAGCACACATTTTGGTATATCATTTACTCAACTATTATTGCAGCAGAGGATTGCGTGCTTAAATGTATCCAATCCTTCCCTAGAGGGACATCTTGTGGCAGAGATGGGATGCGGGCCCAACACTTGTTGGACGCTATTGGTTGTGAGGGTTCGGTAAGTTCATCGGGTCTGCTCACAGCTATTACTGGAGTCGTCAACCTATGGCTTGAGGGGCTTTGCCCTAAGGTGTTGGCCGAGTTTGTGGCCTCAGCTCCCCTCACCCCCTTATTGAAACCTGATAATGGTATTAGGCCTATCACCGTGGGGGGCATCTGGCGTAGGTTGGTCTCTAAGGTGGCTATGAAGAAGGTTGGGAAGGAAATGGCCCAGTATTTGGGGGATTTTCAATTCGGGGTTGGTACACCAAATGGGGCGGAGGCGGTGCTTCATAGTGCGAACAGGTTCCTGAGCTCTTTTCATGAGGATGGGTCCATGGCCTTGCTTACGGTAGACTTCACCAATGCTTTCAACATGGTTAACCGCTCAGCGTTCCTCCAACAGGTCCACCAACATTGTCCATTTATCTATAGGTGGGTCTAGTTTCTGTACGCCCAACCCGCTAGGTTATATGTTGGCAGCGAGTGTTTTGGGGCTACCACTGGAGTGCAACAAGGTGATCCCTTGGGGCCCCTTCTCTTTGCCCTAGCCTTACACCCCCTTGTTCTCCGTGTCCAGGAGCACTGTAACCTCCCCTTTCATGCTTGGTATTTGGATGATGGCACGATAATAGGTAATGCAGTGGAAGTTGCTAAAGCCTTGGACATCATCAACACGGAGGGACCATCCCTAGGGCTTCATCTCAATATTAAGAAAACGGAAGTGTATTGGCCATCGTGTGACGGTCTCAAGGTTCAGGACGACCTTTTCCCGAGAGGGATAGGTAGACCTGAGAGGGGGGTTAAGCTCCTTGGGGAGTGTAGGTCCCTATCCCGTATGGATCGTAACAAAACTGACAATCTACCAAGGGTGCGGAATCCCCTTGATAAACCAAATAAACAGAAACAAGAACACCAGACGATTTACCAACCGATCTTCTATGATTATCCAACGAAAACGTTTACAATCACTCAAGATCTTCACGAACTCACAGCCAATAATCTGTGTATTCGAACTCTCTCTCAATTGCCTAAAAGTCTCCAAAAGTCTACAAAAGTCTAACCCTAAAACTCTAGGTAAAGGTTGTTTATATACACACAACCATACAATTCGAACTGGGCCAAGCCCATACGAATTATGTTTACAATTCGGGCTAAACTAAATGGACTTTAACTTGATACAAACTTGGACTAGATTGGGCTTCAACAAACTCGAATTCTATTCAGTCTTCATAAGTCTTCGCGGCCCAAACTCGTTTAATATCCAAAGACCAATCCAACGCTGTTGTCACATAAAATGCACCAACAGGGAGGCGGTTAGCCGAGATTCTGTTTTTATCGGGGAATTAGCAGGGCGGCGAGTATTGACAGCGGTTGACCTTATGAAACTCTTGCCCTGCCTTCAGGACCCCCAGTGCGAGCTTCTTCTTTTAAGGTCATGTATGGGGGTTGCTAAGTTACTGTTTGGGCTGTGGACCTGCCAACCCCACTTGATGGCAAATGCGGTATCCTGTTTTGACGATGGTCTTCGAGAGGCTATCGAAGACATTGTTGTTTGTGGGGGGTCCCACTTCGGTGACCTTCAGTGGCGTTTGGCATCTTTGCCGATGCGTCTGGGTGGTTTGGGCCTCCTCTCAGCTTGGGATGTTGGAGTTTATGCTTTTGTGGCGTCTAGAGCTCAGTCGTGTGTATTGCAAGACCATATCCTTCGGAACAGTGGGGTTGTTAAGCTTGACGTAGACTACTAACAAGCCCTTGAGTACTTAAGTGTCTCTCTTCCAGACTTTGATATTGGCGGTTTCTCTAATATGGACACCGCCCCCTCAAAGCCACAAAAAACTTTGGCGAATGCCATATTTGACAAAATCGCTCGGAGTATGGGAGAAGCATTTGATTTGTCTCCACGCCAGAAGGCGGTGATTGAGTGCTTGAAAGGCCCCCATGCACAAGACTTTTTGACTGTTATCCCGATCGAGGGGCTGGGGCAATGCATGTCGGCTGTTGAGTATAGGGCTATCCTCAAATACCGGCTGATGATCCCTATGTATCCAGAAGACGAAACCTGCCCAATCTGCCAGAAAGCCTGCATGGATAAATACGGGGAGCATGCTGTTCATTGTAAGGAGCTCCCTGGGTTTAAATATCGGCATGACTGGGTGAGGGATGTTTTAGGGGACATCTTGAGGAGAGCGGGGATTTCTGCCAAGAAGGAGGCCCCTGTGAATTTCCTTACAGATCCCATGGAAGGGAGATCTACATTGAGGCCAGCAGTTCTGCTCGTCTTTGGCTGGGCGGGAGGGAAACATGCTTGTGTGGATCTCACAGGAGTCTCCCCCTTAGTTGGTTTAAGGGAAAGCGGGTTTGTAGCAGGACAAGCTATAAGGAAAGCGGAATAAAAAAAGGTGGATAAACACGCTAAAGCCTGTGTTGATAACCAACATGCATTTGTCCCCTTCGCCTTCGACACCTTTGGCTCCCTAGCTCCAGAAGTTATCCGTTTGTTGACTAGGGTCCAAAAGGTTGTCCACAGCAGTTGCTCATCAACAGGGGGGCAATGGTTTGTCTTTAATAGGCTAGGGTTTGCTATTCAGAAAGGAGTAGCGGCGCAGCTTGTTGCTCGCTTACATGCGATATTGATGTAACTCGGCCAGTTCATATATATTTTTATAAGAGAAAAAAAATATATAAAAAAAAAATCTAAATCATAGTTGTTAAAAGCCATCGCCTCTTGCGTCAAGGCCCATTTTTCAGGCGAGACGAGACAATTGTGCCTTAAGTCAAGGAAATTGCGCTTTAATTCTCCAGGTGATGGTTCAGGTGCACATTCCGGCGAGATTCCAAGATTCCGGAGAGTTTCTGGCCAAATTTTCTAAATCCGGCAAGATTCTAGCCAGATCCGTACTTTTGTCTAAGGAAAACTACTTTTCTACACTAGTACACTAATATTTTAGAACTTTTGGTACTAAATAAATGATATAAAGTGTTATATAATAGATTTTGTTTATTACTATATTATTACTATATATTATTATTACTAGGAAAATTGGTTTTTAATAAACCAACCTTTGCCCCATTGTTAAATAATAATCCTACCTACAGAATTGGTAATTAATAATCCTACGTTTCAATATGTAGGTACTCAATGGACCTCCGTTAGTTTTTTTTAACTGAAGTTAGTTTTTAAGTTTTATTTATTACACAAACAGTCCCTGTAGTTATAATTTACTAGTTTTAAGTTTTATTTATTACACAAACAGTCCATTGAGTACCAACATATTGAAACGTAGGATTATTAATTACCAATTCTGTAGGTAGGATTATTATTTACCAATGGGGCAAATGTTGGTTTATTAAAAACCAATTTTCCTTATTACTATATATATTAATAAAGGAATTGAAATGAATATTGATTTTAATATTATAATAATTTATAGTTTTTTAATACTTTTATTATTTTAATATTATAATAATAATTATTTTCTTTGCTTTTTAACTTTAATTCTTTTTTTAATATCAGAGGTTGAGATAAGCTTTGTGTCAACCGATATCGAACCAGTACTGGTATCGAAAATACCGGGACGGTCCTGTTCGGTATCAGTACATAAAGGTAAAAACCGACACTAATACAGAAAACGCCAAAAGTTGGTGCCGAATTGATATTGGAAATCTTTTGGTTCGGGAAATTCAGTGCTGCTACCCGTACCATTTGCTCATCCCTGATCACGGTTACCGTACGAACAACGATATCGTACAACTTTTTTTTTTGTTGATTTTCTTCATCTTTTAATTCTTTTTTTTAGTTTCAGGGGTAGGGATGAGCTCGGTGCCAACCGATACAGAATTGGTACTGATACCGAAAATACCGGTTACGGTACTGGTATATGAAGGTAAAAATCGGTAGTGAACCGGTATCAGGAACGCCAAAAGTCGATACCGAATTGGTACTTAAGATCTTTCGATTCGGCAAATTTGGTACCAGTACCCATAACAATTTGCTCATCTCCGACCACGGGTTTCATACGAACAACATCGTTACCATACAACTTTTTTGGTTGATTTTCTTTCGGTTATCTTTTAGTGTGTTTTTCTACATTTTCTTTTTACTCTTGTCAGCAGTTCCGTTCACAACACACTCGTAGTGATTTCAATACGCATGTAAAAACAGACTAAATAACAAAAGAAATTCGTCGCAACGCGACGAACTTCTTTAAACCTAGTTTTATTTAAAGAATAGTATTCTTTTTCTAATACATAATATAATTTTTTTTCCTTATGCACTTTGTAAAAACATACTAAATAACAAAAGAAATTCGTCGCAACGCGGCGAACTTCTTTAAACCTAGTTTTATTTAAAGAATAGTATTCTTTTTCTAATACATAATATAATTTTTTTTTCCTTATGCACTTTATTTTTCTCAGGCCTTTACTTTTTTTTGCGCTTTGCGCCTAGGCCCCAGGCGAGGCTTATGCGCCTTGAGTGCGCCTAGCGCCTTTAATAACTATGATCTAAACACTATCATACTTTTGCTAAAAAAAACTAAAATTATGGAAAGACTATAATTTTAAACTGGGGGTAAAATTGTAATTTTTTAGGACAAATGAACGTATGTCAGACAGTTGTATGACACAAATAAAAATTACACCAAGTCAACTAATTAAAACAAAATACCATAATTTTGTAATAAAATAAAATAAAACAAAACACTATGATAGTTTTTGTAAAAAGAAAAAAACTTAAATGATGAGATGAATATATAATCATAATTTAAAAGAAATATAAGGTTTCGCTTTCATACGAACATGCAAGTGTTTAATCACATAAGAATGGTTTTAGAAATATATAATAGAATAAGCTTGGGCCCACTAACTTTACAGTGGGCAATGAAAAGTTGGAAACCCATGTGCGACGTAGAGGTGGTTGGGCCTTCGTAGGTCACACTAACCTCTTCCTTTCACCTACTAATACCCTTTTTTTCATAAAATTATAAAAAAGCACTATTAAATTATATGAATAACACGGTGTTTAATACATAAATAACACGGTTATACCAATGTGGTAATGGTCTTTAAACACTTAGTTGAAAAAGAAGCTCTTGGGTTCAAATCCTATAAACAACATGAATTAAAAGAAATTAGAAGTAAACTGTCATTTTGTTCTCTAAGGTTTGGTCATTTTTGACACTTTAGTCTAAAACTAAAATCTTTTGAATTTTGGTCCATGTGGTTTCAGTTTTATTGCCATTTTGACCCAAAAGTAAAATCAGCTCAGATTTCTCAAATAAAATTCTGGTATTTTGTCCTTTTCCTCAGGGGCAAAATCGTCATTATAGTTTTATTATAACAAATTCAAACTGAAACAACAGGGACCCAGATTCAAAGGGTTTGAGTTTTGAACTAAAGTGGTAAAAGTGACCAAACCTCAGAAACCAAAATGACAGTTTACTTAAGAAATTAGTCATTAAAGAGAGAGAGAGAGAGGCGGTTATGTTGTAGAAATAATCATCTTTATAATTTTAGTTACATACAAATGTTGATATGGATCTCACACAGATATAAGTAAAATGGAACTTTTTTTTTTGTCTTAGATACATAAAAACACACAACCTTTAATAAATAACTAATTGTCTGCGTTACGTTTCACAATTTTATAA
>JARYGA010026276.1:0-28089 GCA_030545235.1 Helianthus tuberosus
AATGGCGTTTTCCAAGAGGTTTTAAACAAGATGGCCTATTGTTCTATTATTTTTTATAAACATTTTGACGTTTGTGGTATCTTGGCGTTTTACTATTCTTAAATTATATTTCAACCACAGGAAAAAAAAATACAAGGGAAGGAAATAAATTAAAAATCCTAATCAGATCTCTTTTCCCAATCTTCACTCTCATCAGTCTCTCTCTTTTTTAATAGTACAAGAACTGTCACCTAATATATGGTGTTTTATGTAAACTTAACAAACCCATCGGTTTGATTTTTTTTTTTTTTTTGCCTACTCGATTGTTGAACTGGCTTTTTTGTGGATGTTTGGGGACATAGATCTATGGCGTGTGAGTGGGTTTTTTGCTTTTTCTTTATCTGGATCTTTATCTTTATAGTGAACCCACTCTTCAGTGTCATTGATCTCTTCTCCTCATCCAAACCTTCTTCAAGAACAAAAAATACAAAATGCCATATGACTGGCATCGGTATCTTTTTCTTGAAATTTTGTCCATCTCATGAAGCAAAATCTTTCTGAGTTACTCCCCTCTGATCACAATTCATTCAGTTTATTTGTTGGCGTTTTACAGTGGGTGTTATTTAGTAGTATTGGCGTTTTGTTTTGTTTTTTTTTTTTTTTTTGTTTGATCAAATGGAAGTTGCAGAGACGTATCATTTTTATAGGATGTCTTTTTGGCGCCTAAATTAGGCGGTGCATTATTATAATAAAGTATTCGTCTTTTCAGTTACTGTTTTGTAATTAATGTTTTTGATAAGCTTTATCTCTGAAGTCTATAACGCGTCCCATCTTTCAAGTTTGGCGTTTTAGATTCTTTAGTAATACCGATTTTGTATTTACTATTTCTAGTTACATTTTCAAGTTTGCTTTTTTTTATTATTATTATTTTTTGTTTTTGTTTTTTATAATAATTTTTCAAAGTAATTTTATTATAGTTTGGGAGTTTTTGGTGGCGTTTAACGGGATGATATCGTTTAAACAAGCATTTTGGTTGTTTTGGCGTTTTTATTATATATGGCGTTTTTATTATATAACAATCAACTGAAAAGGAAAATAAAAAAATACATAAACAATTGATCTTCCAAATCTTCACTGTCACCAGTCTCTTTCTTCTTTTTTGAATCATGTTAACTGGCAGGTTTGACTTTCGTACGATTCATTTTGTTTTTTTGTTTTTCAAGTAGTTTTATGTGTCGCTGTTTGGAAGCACACAGTCTGACATCAGTATCTTTTTCTTGAAGATTTGTCCATCTCATGCAGCAAAATGTTATTGAGTTTAGACCCTTTCAGCCAACAATCTTGAGTTTTTACAATCAAAGATGTTTGATTTTTTAACTTTTTTGGCGTTTTACCGATAAAAAGAACGCCACGAAATAAGATCACCTTAAACCTCAAATTTTGATCATGCTAAAATCAATAATGCTTTGCTGTATGAGATGGACAACATTGTTAATCCTCGGTTAAGAAAGATAACTGACAATGTTGTCCACCCCATACAGCTAAACATTATTGACAACAAACCTCAATAATTTTTTTATATGTTTTGGTGTTATAAATATGGATGGAAGTTTAGGATAAGTCAATAATATTTTACTCAATGAAATGGAAAATATCCTCACATAAGGATTTTTTTCTATTTCATTGAGCGAAATCTCTACCGACAGGCAAACTGAATTTCAAAAAAAAAAACGTTTTAGGGTAGGAAGATATTTGATGTTTGGTTTTTTGGGCGTTTCTAAGGAGAATGAGTTATATAAAATATGGCGTTTGGGTTTTTTGAGTGTGTTTTTAATTGAAGGTCTGAGATGTTGTATAAATAGGATTTTTTGGCGGGATTTTACCATAATTAAGTTTGTCGTTTTATATTTAATGGCGTTTTACTTAGAATGGTCTGTGATTTTTGTTTTTGGCGTTTTATTTCTTGAGATGGCGTTTTGTATGGAGTAGTCAAAAGACCCTTTTACCCTTAATGAAGCGCGTCCACGTAATAAAATTGATGTTATTTACGAAAACGCCACCGCTCCAATCTAGTCCATAGATTGTTTTGATCGGACGATCATTAAGCGTTCTCACCGTTCTCACACTTTCTACCGTTTTCTCTAAATCCTGACCCTATATATATATATATTTGGTACAATCTAAAACTGAAATGTAAACACACTACTAGTTATGCATCTATAGATATTAGGTTACCTATTTTAATTGATTTGATTTGATGATTTTTTTTTCAAATTACACGCATTTATATATATATATATATATATATATATTATTACTATGGATTGAACTGCATCTCCTGCTCGTCGTATTTTCCACACGAGCTTCTCTCCTATCTCTCCCATCCTCTCTCCTCCTTCTATCAACTCCTCACTATGCATGCGGAGTTCCTGCACATTCTCGTCACTCATGGGTGGTCGTGGTGCGGGTACTGGGTCAGGATACATAGGTAATGGTTCTCCATATGGATACAGATTGTTCAGTATCTCCTGAACATACTGATCATTATCCCATTATGGATCTAAAGGATTAAGGTTGGTGTATTGGGCTATGGGTTTGGTATGGGTTCTTCTTGTGGGTAGAGTTCCCTATAATCCCTATGCTCATGGTTCCATGGATCATATGCTAGAGGATTGGGTGCTGGGACTCTAGGTATCTCGTCAGGGTTAAAGGTTGGGATAGGAAATTCGTTTCCTAGATTAGGTTCTATTTCCATTGGTTGAGTTTGAAACATTGGCAATAGTTGTGGTGCAATGAGTTGGTCAAGGTTTGGATCGGCTGCAGTGGTGGCTAAAATATGGAAGTTTGCCAAACGTCTATTAACTAAGTCTTGTGTCTGGGCATTGACTTCTCTATTAGCTGCTACTAAAGCCCTCTGGTGGTGTAACTTTCTCATTCGCTTTCTCCTCTCTTGTGCTCCCCTACTAAACCATCCTCTCTTTTTTGTAGAGAATGGTTCCTCGGATTGCGCCTTAAATATGATCCCCTCTTCTGTATCAGCAGAATACCCCGAAGGAGTAGGCTGTGACGAGGTTCCTTCACTTTTGGGAGAACTATCTAGTTGATGGTAGGCGTCAGACGTACCTTGCTCACTCATACTGTAAACTAACAAATTGTCAAATAACACAAAACAATAATATACATGTATGCACATAGTCACATAGATTATTTCCTAACATAATTGACAAATTTTGATGTCAGCGGAACACTTCTGTGGCTCAAATCAGTGGCGGTAGCTCTGATACCACTTCTTCTGTCGTAACCCCTGACCCCTTGTCCCGAGAGCGGGCGGCCGCGAGACTCAGAGCTGATGGTATCGGTGTTAATTTAATTTGGCAGCGGAAATTTATATCAGGACCGTAGTTAGGAAATATTTTATCAGAGTAAAACATCTCATATTATAAATAATAAACACGTGGGTAAAACCCAAGTTTCCATTTATAATATTTTTATAGGGATAAACCCTATTTTATTCAAATAAAACTTCTTTATTGTTTAGGTAACTTTTATAGCCACTTCTCCAAGCCTTCAGTGCTCTTCAGCTGGCTTCTATTTGGCTTTCACATTTTGTTACCTGAAACGAGTTTTAAAAAGTTTTGTCAGTGGGAAATACTGGTGAGTGCATCCCAGTTTAATCAAAAAATTTATATCTTTACTATATTTAGGGCATCCGCAATTACATTTGTTTATATCTACCAAATTACCACCCACGGTACTGTCAATCCTGACTTGTGGTCATGTTACTATTCTTAGTATTAGTAACAAGTAATATATACAAAACCCCAACATACCAATAGTAATTGTAGAATTACAAATACTCAATAACTGTTAATTATACTTTAAACATTTGAGGTTTGTATAAAAAGGTTTACGAAAATAGATGTACTCACTAATAGTGAGAAAAAAGTGAATGAACTCACATTACTGTTTTAGATAATCCTACAGCTTTTTGGTAACTTCCTGGTTATAATCTATTAAATTAAACAATGCACACGTGTTAGTAAAATAACCCAATTTACATTAGCTATACCCCCCCCTCCCAAGACAGAACTCCAACGACTAAGTCAGACAGAGCCTCGACATGCGTTACGGAGCACTAGATCAATCGGGCAGAGTAACTAATGCGTAACCGGGGGTTATAATACTTACAACGAGGCAGAGCTTCACTTTTTAGTGGGTATTATGCCCGATAATATTAGCTTATATGTTGAGAGAGAGAAAGAACGATTTTGAACAATTGAAACTAAGGGTGGAAGCCCCCATTAATAGGCCTGACGGACACTTTCTCGCGCCCCGTGAGAGATTTGGCTACGGCCTTCGCGGCCCGGGAGCTAACGCGTGTTGTTTATAGCTTGGTTGAGTCAAAGGTAGGGTCGACACGAGGCAGGGACACGTGGCGCAACCAGGAGTGGCCTGGTGTTACCTTGTCGCGGCCCGCGACAGATTGTCCTGAGGGAGTCGCGCCCTGCGAGGACCCAATAAAACTTGTTTTATTTTATTTTTAATAAAATAAAGGTATATTAGGACTGTTTCTCGTATACGGGATGTATTTTAGGACATATAGGGATATGATGAAACACGGAACTAATTTTAGGTTATTAGTTGGGTTTATGTTTCAAACTTGAGGGTTAATCTTCTTAATCTTTCCTGAGCTCAAGTGTGATCCTTCCTTCCTGCAAAACAGTAACACCGTTAGCTCGTTAAGAGGGGAAAATGGGGGTTTCCCTCTTAACCAAACTCTTGCGTGAGAATAAGTAACCGTTTTGAGGATAATAAAGTATGTGTTAAGTGTGAATAGTAGAAAGAACGGAATGTTTAACCTGTGGTATGAAGGTCCCTATTTATAGCCGGAGGGTGACACTAAGGAATATCCTCCTTGTCTCTCAAGTGACGACCGTTAGTGGCTTCTAGAATTTCTTCGGTGATGGCACACCTTGATTGGAGCCACGTGTTAAGGTTGTCGACCATGTTACCCTTCTGACATCAGCAGGTGAGTGGAGATCATGAGGCAGCTGTCGCCACCTCCTGATTGGTGCCATGTAGGCGTCCTTGTGTACCTTCTATCACCTGCACGCTCGTGGATCGCGTAGCACGATAAGGTACCGTCTGCTAGACGCTGATTGGCTCAGACTTCTGCCACTTGTACCTTTGGTGTTTCCTGAAGTGGCTCTGCGCCGCTGAACTTGCGCGGCCTTTGTTATGAGATTAACTAGCAGGCGCAAGGGTTACGGGGTGAGGGCTCTTATTCAGGATAACAAGTAAGAAAACCGATGCTGCATCTGGCTTGGACCTCGCGCGCGGCTTAGGTATTGGCTAAGTAACCCACGCGGGGTTTGCAGAATGATCAGATTAGTGAATAAGGAGTATGGGTCAGCGCGACTTTTTGGGACCATACCCCTTCAAGTCCCCCCAGTCAAGTGTTGCTTCCATGCGCGTAGTAAATGGTTGGAGCTTTGGACTCAGAAAAAAGAAAGTGTGCTGGACTTTGAAGCGTTTGTCATGCCCTGGAGTTCGCGCGCGAGTAGGTGCTTGTCGATTACTACGGCGCAGATATCGGACTTGCCTGCTTATAGGTGTCGCTTTTGGGGGTTAGCGCACGAGGTCATTGGCTAATGACGTGTGCGGCACAGACCCTACTAACTTCTTCTTGAAGTTTTATTGTAAGTTAAGGCAGGAGAATCCTCGAAATTTGAATTTCGACAGGTTGGTGCAAATGTCGTTGATGGCGACGGTTGAGTTGACTGCTGACACAGCGATCATCATGCTGTCACTGACGGTTCCCCTTTTGTAACGTTTCCATTTTTATCATATAAGAGTTATAGGTTGTTTAAATTTATTAACGACTAGTAACTAGTTTTATTTTTTTATATAATTATTCGACCCATATAGTTTTAAAAACTATTTTATATATAATTGGTTGGAATTTTATACTAATTAATTGGCTTGTATATGTGTGCCATTTCTATTTTCTATATTAAAATAAAGTATATAAAGCTTATATTATTAGACGGGTAGATTACGGGTAAGTTGACTATTAAAAATATAAAGTATCTAGACGGACCTATGAACCGTTTATTAATTAAATTATAAAAATACATTATATTTGAACCTACTTGGTTTTTAACAAAACTTGGTTCAAAATGTAGTTAAGATTATTCTCGTTCTAATGACATATTTATTGTTTATAAAACGTCATATTTTAAAAGTTATACGTGCCAAATAAGTGAAGCAGTTGAAAGATGGAGGACACGTCCTCTTTATTTACTTTTTTAATGTAAATCTTTGATTATTATTAAAAAAAAAATTTAATAATGATCAAAGATTTACATTAAAAAAATAAATAAAGAGGACGTGTCCTCCATCTTTCAATCTTTCAATAAAATAATAAAAAATTTGGTAAATGCATGTATCATTATCCTATTATCCTGTATATTAAAAAACAAAGCTAATGAATAGTACTTGTCACATCATAATCAATAGTAAACTTTTCTTATTGGTTCACGTACATCCACTCACATATAACATATAGACACGTGACAAAGTTAATGAATAATAAAGTGGAATTTTTACCAAACACCCCTACCCAATCGAAACACTACCCACCCAACACTACCCACCCGAAACACCCTCCCTTGGCCGAAATTGTTGACATTTGAATAACACTTAAAAATTGTTTTTTTTTTATAAATACTTAAATATTAAAATACCCACCCAACACTACCCACCCACCCGAAACACCCTCCCTTGGCCGAAATTGTTGACTTTTGAATAACACTTAAAAATTGTGTTTTTTTTATAAATACTTAAATATTAAAATACTTATTACTTACTATATACACACGCATATTAATAATGTGATTCAGTTAATGGGGTCTTTTTTTTTCCATTTTATGCTTATATAACTTCACGCCATCTTCCTTTTTCTCCTCTTTCACATGTTTTTCTGATTGTATTTATACAATTCTTATTCCTTATTTGTTGGGTTAGTGGATGCTTAGACATCGCAATAGTCGCCATCGCCAGGAGTTACTAACTCGCTTGCTGTCAACGGCTCTGTTGTATGAAAACTCCACTTGTCAACTTAAAATAAGACACTAAATAGCACAGCTTTAATAACAACCAAGTATTTAGTCGCAATAAATAGTTTTACAATGACTTAGTTTTGTCGTGCCGTAATGCGGCGCGTAGCATTAAAACCTAGTTCATATTAGTATATGTGGAGGTAAAATGCAACAAAAGGACGTGTGTCAGTGTGCATGATGCATGACTGTAACGTGTCTTTCTAATATTAGCTTCAACAATTTTTTAGCTCTTATAAATAGGAGCTCCTCAAACATTTGAGAATGGCTATTTTTTTCTGCACTGTCTTTGTCGCCTCCCCCTTTTGTCTATTCATATATATATATATATATATATTATTTACACTATAATAATAATAAAGCCTTGCCCCGTTTTAAGTGTTTTAACTCCTGATCACTGCTACCCTTTCCGATTGATCTGGAGCCCCATGACGCATGTCAAGGCTCTGCCCGACTAAGTTCGTTTGGGTTCGATCTCGTGACAGAGGGATAAGGTTGAATTAGGGGTACTATACTTAACACGAGTACATTATATATTTTTAAAATAGCTCAGAAGTTATACACAAGATTCTACCAGGAGGCTTTCTAGTTGAACCTTAAAGTTACAAGGTGAGTCCATTCTCTTTTCTCACAGTTTTATCACCTTTTTGTGATATAATTATATTTAAAAATGCTTTCCAAAATCCTAAATCTTTATCAGTTATACTTACAGTGATTAAGTTTTTGTATTATGCAATAGTTGCCACTATGTAGGGTTTTATACATTACTTGACCATCGTTACTATTGGCAAAAAAGTTAGCCAATAGTAGCATGACCAAAATCACATGGGGAATTGTGCCCCATTAGCCATAGCCTATAACTAATATTATTTTAACATTAAATCATTAATAAATTTAATGTATGTTTGAAATAAATCTAAATGGTGTGTACCTAAAATAGAGCTTTATTAATCATTATTAAAATATATATTAAAGAAAATATATTTAATAACCCTAAATTACTATTTACTTTATAAAATAATGTTTGGTCTATACCATAATAAAATAGTCAAATATAATATATTCTACTATACTAAGATTATATTTTTAGTCTTAGTCACGGTAATATATTAAATAATAATATCACAGTTATTTAATTAATATGTTATATTTGATAAAGTTATAGCTATTAGTTTGACAGAAAATGATATATTTCATTTTCTGGGTTAAGTGGTTTTGTGCCATAGAAAATATATTTGACAAAGTAATGTCACGGGACACTACTAAGTCCAGAGTCACTAGTTGAGAGAATGATCAACAGTGACATGACCAAAGGCACTAGTTGAGAGAATGATCAACAGTGTTATGACCAGAGTCACTAGTTGAAAGAATGATCAACAGTGATATGACCACAATTACTAGTTGAGAGAATGATCAACAGTAATATGACCCGAGTCACTAGTTGAAAGAATGATCAACAGTGATATGACCACAATTACTAGTAGAGAGAATGATCAACAGTAATATGACCCGAGTCACTAGTTGAAAGAATGATCAACAGTGATATGACCACAATTACTAGTTGAGAGAATGATCAACAGTAATATGACCCGAATCACTAGTTGAAAGAATGATCAACAGTGATTTGACCACCGTCATAGGAATCGCCTAGTGACCAATATAATAGTAAGATATATTTTATATATAATTACTTGATAAATTCACTATTGGACAAAAGTGAGCCAATGAGTGATATGACCACCGTCACATCGGAACTGCCACCATGTGACAAATACTGATTGAGTTTTTGGGTAAATGTAAACAAATATAAAAATCTTGATGCTGTAAAGTATAACAATATATTTTATAAAAATGGAATGAACTCGCCAGTATTTATTACTGATAAAATATTTTCAAAACATGTTTCAGGTAATTTGCTAGAAGCCAGCTATGGAGCACTGAAGGCTTAAATAAAGTGGCTATAAACACCTGAATAAAAGAAGAAAATTATGTTTTATTTATTTGGGTTTATCCCTATAAAAACAATTAAATTAAATATGGGTTTAGCCCGTTTATTTAATATTAAAAGTTGGTGTTTTATAAACTCTGAAATTATTTCCTAACTACGATCCTGATGAAAAATTTTCCGCTGCGTAATTAATAAACACCGATACCATCAGGCTGGTTCTCGGCTCCCGCTCCCAGGGTGGGGTCGGGGGTCGTGACACCTTTTGTCAAGCGAGTGAGGACCACGCGCGTGTGGTAACTGTCACTCCGAGAATCCAGACTTACGTGGCGGTTGCTGATTGGTTACGCGCGCGGTGATCTCGGCACGTTTACCCATCGCATTAAATGCGATGGGTATATATATCCGATGGTAGTGAGAGGGATCCATTATCTTCTCTTTGCATTCTTCTCGTTTCTCTCTCTGATCTCCATCTGTTCTTATCTTCAAGAATTTCTTGATAAATCTTCAAGTTTCCCAGAAAATTAGAAGATCTTCATCTGACCTTTTTTTTCTTATACACATGGCTGAAGAAGAAGCAGTCCAAGTTGAAGAAGGTCCACTCCTTGTCCATAAGTGGGATCAGGGTTTATTTGAGCAGCTGGTTAGAGGCTTTCAGTTCCCGGCAGAGTAGGATGCCTGGTATCCTCAACAGGGACAAACGGCGGCCGATGCACCACCGGGTTATATCACCCTTTTTTGCCGATTTCTTTCTTGAAGGCAACTTCCGTCTGCCGGCGACTCACTTTATGGCCACCATTACTGCACTTTTATGGTTTTCACATTTCTCAGATGAGTCCCATGGGGATGGTTAGGGTTCGACACTTTTGAGTTCCTCTATAGATCCCATGGGCTTGAGCCTGACATTGAGCAATTTAGGTCAATGTTTCAGTTAATCCGGAACTTGGGCTTTTATTCTTTCGCTTCTCGGAACGTAAAGAAAATCTTGTTGAACCTTCCTAAAAGTTTCCATGATTGGAAAATGAAGTTTTTCTTCATCCGAGAGGAGGTTATACCCATCGCGATGATTTTCTGGGAATCCGATGAGATTGTAAAGGAGGATGTCCCTTTGCCGAAGAAGGAGATGTGGTATGTGCGCTTGACGGCGACACCCAACAGGATTTTTGGTGAGTAGGTGCTCGTTGCTACAGGCATGAGCGATAGGTGGCCTGCGCGCAGTGAGGAGGTTCCAGTTTTACTGCTTAACTGTGAAGGTATGTATTGACCCTTTTGTTCTTTACTTCAATGATATTAGTGCCTGATCATTATTTCTTGATGCAGTTGCGCAGCTGTATCAAGCTGCTTTTACTACTTTTGGAGGAGCTATGGGCGTGCGCCCTTGGAATCTGGCGACGCGTACTAGTATGAGCAGATCAAGGACAAATTCATGTACCCTCCTGCTGGAATCTTTGTCAATCCTCCTGCTGCAACTGAAGGTGCGCATCTTCCTAACCCGAGGCCCTTGCGGGCTGTGACTTCCGCTGGGAAAGAGATTCTTTATCTTTCCAGCAAGGAGTCTATAGGTTCGTCGAATGGGGAGCTAAGTTCCTGGTCTACCATCTTTTCAGGTGTTTTGCACAACCTGGGGATAGATCCTGAGGAGAAGAAGAAGAAAGTTGCGACCAAGAAGAAAGTTTCGAAGAAGGTGATAACTCTTGATACTGGAGCGACCAGTAAGAAGGGGCGGGAGTAGCCCGCGCGACTGCTGCAGCTCATGATAAATGTACTCTTCGATTTCGACAGAGTAACCCTGAGTATTACATTGTCACAAGTGACTCACTAGAGGGTTTGTCCCGTATAGGTGAGAAGAAGAAAAGCAGCGCGGCTGGGTCAAAAAGTTCTGGAAGCGCAGGGTCCAGGATCCCTGAAGCCGGCGAAACTCCCTCTTCAGTCACCGTGGATGAAGAAGAAGAAGAAGAGCATGAAGAAGAAACTGCTGCTAACTTGGTGACCAGGAAAAGGTCGAGGGAGGAGACTGCTGCTGGGTCCAAACCGGTGCAGAAGGTTGTGGGCCCAGTGATAGGGAAGCGGAGCAGCTTGCGCTCCCTTTACAAGTTTTCACCAGGTTAATGTTATGAACCTCATGCTTTAAGTTTTCCTCCTTAGTAAAATTTTTGTCATTTAACTTCTGCAGAGGCCTTGAAGAAGACCCCTGAGAAAGTTAAGGTGTTGAGCTGGAGAAACCGAAGGAGTCGGCGCTAAAGAAGACGAAGTTTATCATCAAGCCTCCTAGAACTACTGAAAAGGAGGTTGAGAAGATAGTTGAGGAGCCCGCGGGCGATGTGATACTTGAGAAGGAGAAGGCGGGTACCGAGACTGTTGCAGCCACTCAGCACGACAAGGCGCAGGGTCCGGAGGTCGTGCATATCACAGGGCTTGACCAACCCTTCAAGGAGAAAGAAACGGAGGTTGTTAAGCCAAAAGAGCCTGAAGTTGTGAAGCCAACGGAACCTGCGCAGCATGACGCCCCCACCCCGAACTGTACAAGTGACATATGTTGTTGGGGGGTCAACTGCTACCGTACCGGAGCAGGCAGTGCATAGAGATACTTCGGCTGCTACGGGTGGTGCAGGTGCTGGAGGTTCTGGTGAGAAAGGTGAAGGAAGCAAATGGGTGATGCCGCAAACTCCCACAGGTCCGAAGGATACCTTGGGGGATATCTATTATAAGACTTACACTGAAGAGGCTCGCGACGATGCTCCTCACCAACCTGTTTGGGGTTTGAAATAGAAGGATATGTTTGTTGAGTTCGGAGCTTGCCGAGACCGGTTCTTAGGTGTCTTTTCCCCCTGGCGAAGTAAACCGTCAAAGGGCGCAAACTCATGAGGGTTTGTATCGCGCTTATATTATTGGGGAGGCCAATGCCCCGCTCTGCTAACCATCAGATTGTGCGCGAATGGCACACAATGAATAAAGAGCGAGCTGATTGGGATAAGTACCGGGAGCGTCTAGTGAAAGAAGTCCGGGATTTTGAGCAAGTAAGAAATAAATTTGCTGAAGAGAAGGCCGCCTTCGAGGCAGAGAAGAAGTCGGAAGAATGGGGGCGCGAAGGCCTGAAGAGCAAGCTCCAAGCTGTTGAGGAGTTGTTGTCTAAGGAGCGCGCAGAATGGAGGAAGGTATGTGAAAAAGACAACCAACGCATGTATGTTGCGCGTTCCAAAATTACTGACCTTGAGGCTAAGATTGCCACCCTGAAAGGAAAGGTTGAGGAAGCTCAAGCAAACAAAGGGCGTGTTGATGTTCACCAAACTTTTAACTCTTTTTCCTCTTATATTGCTTTTATTTATCAAAATATTTCTAACTCCTTATTTCAACGCTTGCAGGCTGAGTTGAGTGCGCGGGTTGAGAGTAAGGATAAGGAGTTAGCCGCGAAGGATGTGGATATTGCAGAGTTGAAGCGTCGATTGTTTGAGGCTCACGATAAGAATGAATCATTAGAGATCGATCTTGAGGCCGAGAGGGTGAAGGTTGAGACTGCCGAAGAGGCAAAGAAAAAGGCCGAGGAGGTGCGCGACCTCAGCACTTCTACCCTGAATGTGACTCGAACTAATTACGCTGAGGCCCAAACAATTGTTGATACGCTTGTTTCTGAATCCGAGTGGAGGCGCAGTAGAGGAGTAGCTGCGGTAAGTTTCTCCTCCTTCGCATTAAGTTTTATTTATTATTGATTTTCTTTGATGACTCCTTTCTTTTGTATAGATTGCCAACTCTGTATTGAATGTTACTGAGCTGGATGAGGCTGTTGCCGTGCTGACCGATGTCGCGCGTGCTATTGGGCACCGCGGTGGTTATCTGGAGTGTGCTCATCATGTCGAGGAAGCGCTTGGCCAGCCGATTGATACTCATCATTGCTCGGTGACTGATCAGGCTGACTCTATGCTTTCACGCGTTGAACATGTTTATGACCATCTTTCACTGCCAGTTATGGAGTTGGTCACTGATGCGTTAAAGCTTGATGACTAGAGTGCACGGCTGAGTGATTCGAGTAATGCTCGCGTGGGGTCCCTCGGTGTTTGTTCCTTCGCCTTCGACTATCTCGTCAGTAGGATGGAGTTGGATGTGCGAGTTGTCCTCCCCATTCATACTTGAGAGGCAGTGTCGAAGCCAAAATCAGGAACTCCCTGACCAGTCATGATCGAGAGAATGGAAAAATCTCTGAAAAAAGAAGATGAAGTAATTGTGAAAAATCGGAGGGCGCCAATGAAGAAACATGGAACTAATTTTAGGTTATTAGTTGGGTTTATGTTTCAAACATGAGGGTTAATCTTCTTAATCTTTCCTGAGCTCAAGTGTGATCCTTCCTTCCTGCAAGACAGTAACACCGTTAGATCGTTAAGAGGTTTTCCCTCTTAACCAGACTCCGGTGTGAGAATAAGTAACCGTTTTGAGGATAATAAAGTGTGTGAAGAGTGAAGAGTGGAGAGAACGGAATGTTTAACCTATGGTATGAAGGTCCCTATTTATAGCCGGAGTGGTGTAGGAGGAGATGGGCTGATGGGCTGATGGCCCTTGGGCTGGAAGGTGACAATAAGGAATATCCTCCTTGTCTCTTAGGTGACGACCGTTAGTGGCTTCTAGAAGTTCTTCGGTGCTGACGCACCTTGATTTGTATATCCATATATAAATCATTGTGCCAATCTGCTACCACTCAAATAAATGTACACCTGAATCAAAACAAAGACATAACCCATAAGGTTGTAAATATAATTGCAAAATAGGTTTGGGTCAAAACAGGTAAATTTTTAGTTGGAACCTACCTTCGCACCAGAAAGACCAATATTTTCTGTTTGCTTAAGATGTTGGGAACTATGGTTAGGTTTAAGGCTATCACTCCTTTGTCCTTCATCGGTACAGCTGAAGTTAGCTGATGTAGTTAAAAACGATGATTCTGAAAAAATAGTCGAGGTTAATAATATGCATATTGGATATAACATGATAATAAATAAGAAAAGCCAACTCACCAACATTAGAACTCTCCATTTTAGGTCTAGGCCTTTTACTTTTGGGTGCCACTGGTGGAGCTAAATTCACTGGAACAACAGGTGCTACAAAAGGTTAAATCTCCCATGGTGGAACACTTTCTAGCCTTATAATAGATGTTGGTTCATCCCACTGAACCTGTTGCTCAAATGATACTCCCACCTCAAATGAATCCTGTAAATCAGTTCCAACTGTTACAATTTACATCTTTAGAAACATAACTTTTGCAAAATCTAAACCAATTATACATCTAAAGCATAAATTTTTGTATGAACAAATCAATACACCCTACACCCTAAACATTAAATTTTTGTATTAAAATTTTGTATGAATAAATCTCCAATTTTCGCGCTCACCCATCCGAATAAATTTTTGATGCCGGAAGTGGGCTGACGCCCCCTTTATTGTATAAACTTTAAACATAATTTGGTAAAATGAGGAAGAATAATATGCCAATTCGATCCGTACCTGTGATTCGAAACCTTCAACCTTGCAAGCTAGTTTGATCAAAATGAACACAAAACAAAACAGAATGAATTAAATCTTAATCCCTAAAAAAACGTTATTGATGACATAAGGCCACGAAACAATGAACATTAAAATAAAAAATTATAGGTAATTAATGTATACAAACCTGTTGATTGAAGACGAATGAAGGATCGAATGTATGTGGCAGATGGATGGGATAAGAGAAAGAGGTTTCTGGAGAAAACCCTAGGATCGAGAGTGAAAATTAAATCAATTTAAACAAAGATTGAATGTTAAAGAATGATAAAATCATCATTTTAATCGAAATTATGTGTGATCTAACCTTGTTTTGAAGATTTGATACGAAGATCTGTGGATGCGAACAGGGTGAGAGGCAAACTGTGAAACCCTAATGTCACACCCCGATATTTCCACGTATTACCGGTGGGCCAGGTGGGGAGTATTGTGACGTAGTTGATATCATCATAGTCAAACAACACAATTTTAAATGCACAGCGAAAGCAAAAGATAGATTTATTTCAACTAAATAAAATTGTAATATTAAGTATCACAACGTAGTTGAAACGGATCCACAGGCGGATCAAACAAACAGAAAACATAGTTCAACAGACTCAATGCATCCAAGCTTGCGAGACTCTTAACGATGCTAAGGAGAGGCCAGCCTATTACGCTTAGTACCTGCACTTAACCTTTTTGGGAAAATACGTCAGTTTACACTGGTAAATACAATTAACTGACTCATTTTGAAAAAGTTTAGAAAATTGATTTGAATGCACGAGGCACAAAATAATTTATAACTTGGAATAATTATTTATATATAAACTTGTAAAAGAATTACATGTTCGTTATACGTTCAGTAGCCCGGATTGACACCGGGTTAAAGATTAACAGACACACCACATGATATAGTCCCGCGGCGGGTTATTCCCGAAACCGGCGGTTATACCTTATTATTTATATATGCACTGTCGAGTGTACGCCTACACCCCGTGCTTAGGTCGTGGCCATTTCGTAAAATGATGCCAAGGAAATCCGGGACATGGTCATTAACCCCCCAAAGGCTTTAAACAAACAAAACAATTTAAACGGGACATTTCAATAATTTAATCTTCATACAATTAAAAATTCAATGCCCGACCAAGCGGTATTTTATATACCGTACCCCAAGCCCGTATAGGGAAAATAAGTTAAAAGTATTTACCTGAGCAAAGTATAATCACAAACAGCAAATGCACGTAGCTTTTACTGGGTCTCCTATTCTGGAACAAAGGTTTTTAATAACCTATTAGATTCCTAACGGGTCTTTAATTAAACCTAAACTTAGACCGGTTAGTTTTAAAAGAAGATACGGTTCAAACGCACGATTAAGCGAAGACCGGAATAGAATGTGATTTAGACCCGACAAGTTTGGAGACTTGTATAATATGGGTAAACTAAACACATTCTGGATTTTGAGACAAAAATGATAAGGTTTGACCCGTTTCGGTCAATTTATGCAAACTAGTTACATAAACCGAACCGAATGCGCAAGATGCGTAACGGGTAACCAAAAGAGTTATATACAGGTTTCCTAAGTTAATATGCATTAAATATTTTGTGACATCAGTAAGATATCTTCTATTATGCCCAAAACGGATTTAAACTCAAATTATGCCCCGTAGGGGTATTTTGGTCATTTAAGAGGTTATAAAAGAGATTTAATATTAATCTGAGTTATAGGTCTGATATAATCCGTAAGAATACTTAATTTAATGGGTAATAACAGTAGGGTATTACATATATGTGAAATTTACCACTTATAACTAAACTATGCACCATACGGGCATTTTGGTAATTTCACTTAAGCCTAAAAGGTCAATTCTGGAAATCTGAGTTTAAAACTTTTGCTTACTGTTAAAATATAATAATTTACTTAAAATATAAGTAGGCATCAAACCTTATATATCTAAATTAGTCTTAATACATACTATGCGTTAAAAACGCTTAAAAATGTGATTTTGAGCTATTTTCGGGTTTTTAAAGAAAAGCTGATATTTTTATTATTCCAGAAGGCTCAAAATATTTTATTTATCATATTAGATCAGTAGAAAAAGGTTTGGTATCAAAATAATTTGTAAAACTCATTTTATAGCCCAAAAGGGCAAAACCGGCAATTACCGAATCAATCTTAGAACCCTATGTTATGCTCAGCCTAAAATTAAATAAAAATCTTCAAAAATCCCAAAATATTATTTTATATCAGTGGGTAAAAAGTTTGGTATTAAAAATCGGGTTTAGATAGGCTATATGCTAATTACGCCATTTATTTAATAAAAAGCTTTCTAATTACGCTAATGAGCATAACTCCTAATCTAGACCTCAATCTGATATCAAATTTTATGGACAAGTCTAATAATCAGTAACTAAGGTTTCTATTCTTTTACATTTTCAAAAATCACGTTTTAAGGTCATATGGGCATAATAGTCAACATTTAAGCATTTAACGGAAACATGCATATGAATCGGATAACTATTGAACCAAGTTGTATAATCACAGAGGGTTATACTAACATGAAACCTGGTCCAAATAAAGCTCTAAGGCATTTCTAAACTATGCTCAAACGGGTCAGAACTGAAAGTCAAAGCAGAAGTCAAATTATGCGACTTTCGGTTCCGAACCGAGCCTAAACTGAAAATTGTCGGGTTGAACATGTTTAGACATGTTCATACATTAATTACCAAGTTATATTAGTGATAAAACAGGTTGCATGGGTTCTACATTGCTAATTATGCATTAATTTGAAAATAAGCTTTTTGTTGACTTTTTTTAGTTAACTCTGACCCGACAATTGACCTAGTTAGAGTGGGAATTAGAGGGTGCCCTTTTAAGGGTTTATTACCCACATAATTACCAACTCATAGGTACTTTTAATTCGTGATTTGACTGGACAAATTATAAATAATCACGGAGTCAAACTCTAATTACGACGGTTTGACTTTAAGCTAATTAACTAGGCTAAACTGAATTAAGAAGGGTTAAGGACACTTACAAGGGTCCTATGCATGACTTAAGATCACTAGGAAGTGTGCTTGAACTCCAGGAACCTCCAGAAGTGAAGTTGTGAAGCTTTGCAAATGAATGAACAAAGTGTTGCAACTTGAAGGGAGCTTATATAGCCAAATTGATGCAACAAGATGATGCTAAGGAGGTCTATTGATGTTCCTAGATCAAGACAAGTGCCCCCTATGCATGAAATACCATTGGGGCAGCCCCTGGTATGCAAAACAAGCGAGTTAAGTCGGTTAACATGCCTGAACTGGCATCTGTGCTTGTTTTCTGTCACTGGGGTGCTCAGGCGGCCCGCGCAAGGGTTCCCTGACACCTTACGCGGCCTATGTGGGTGATCAGAACCTGCCAAACAAGTTTCCATAATTGCATTTTTGGTCCCTGGTCCTTGTATGCGTGGTTTTAACTTCCAAATTTGAATTTTCAGCCTTCTAACTTGATTTTTTAAGGCCCTCAAGACTTAACCAAACTCCGTTAAGTCCTTGGTTAACTTTGTGATCACCTGTAAGGCCCTAGAATTCAACGTTGACGCTTTTAACCCCTCGTATACGAATATTGCCATAACTTTCTCATACTTTATCGAAATCTTGTGAAATTTTTATCACTTATTTTCGTGAGTATAATTAATCATTACAAAGCTTCGGGTTTGCTAAAAGGTCACTCAGAGGTATACTTTAAACATGTTGACACATTTAGCCCCTGTAGTTTGTAATTCCTCACTTTCTTTCACAATTAGCTTCGTATGATCCATGATTTATTCGTTTAAGGGTATAAACATCATGTAGGGTTATTTTAAAGTATATTTATCCATTGTTGACACTTTGAACCCGTATATTCACATACTTTCTCTGTTTGTCAACTTTAGTCCCTCTAAAGTAATATTTTACACGTTTAAAACTTATGACACATGTCGATACATTATTGGACATAAATTTTCGAGGTGTTACACCTAATTGCTATATGAAAATTGTTAGAAACTTCGGGTTATAAGGTTTATATACAAACACCATTTTGTTGACCCTTTCGGATTACACCAAAGGAGAGTATGGTTTAGGAGGGAAAAACTAAAATGGAGGCCCTAGATGGTGGACACTGTGACAACTCGTATTTCTGAACATATTCTTGTGCTTGATGTGACGTATGTGAACCTTGTGTGATAATATGATTGGTCGATTTAATGAATGTTATGAGACATTATGTTTGAATTATGTGTAACGTATGTATGTATGCAAGCGAGCCCAAACGCACATCATTGAATCAATCGCACAATACACTTGGGCCGCATTTCTTTGTCTTATTCTGCTTATCCTACTCGGCCCACTATGCTTGAAATCGAACTCAATGGACAGCCCACTAGGGGTTTCGGTCACCTAATTATATAACCCGACACAAAATCCCTTCAAGGGTTTGTTTCCCTTATCAATTGCAAATCACTCTAAAACACACAAACCCTAAACTTCTCTCCTCTCCTCTTGCAAACCGACGGCTGCCTCCTGTCCCTCGAAACTCTCTTTGTTTCATCATCCAATTCGGTTAGTATCTAATGTTTCTCTTGAATTGTATCGCATGTGCTGTATATGTAGTTCACGGGTTATGATAATATGATTCATTGGGATCGTTAAATTAGATCATATAATTGTTTGGTGTGCTTCAATTTGAAAGGCCCAATCACCATCATTCTATTATGAAAGATGTCGACCATACTTGTTTATGCTTGTTATAGAAATTGCCAATAGCATGTGAATGTTATTATATGGAAATTGTCAGTAGCATGTGATAGATGGAATCTTGTTGTATGATGTCATGTGTTAATAGTTGGTGGGTAATGATGTGAGCATATGATTGAATCGATATGTATGAAAGGTGTGGTCGAATGGTTGTCAAGTATATCACATGAATATCAGTGCATGTGATGATGATTTATTTATCGATTAGTGGGGGTTTCGAGTATTAAGGTTTATATGAATTATTGATGATTTATTTATTTGATCGAATATTGATTATGCATGAAACTGTTAGTTTGTTGATTGGTCAAATAAATGGAAACTTTGTAATTGATTGCAAGATAATAGTTGTGTAACTGATTTCCATAATATCCGGATAATCAAACAATCGCACAAGACCTGATCTGAACGCACAAGTTTCAGTCGCACAAGGCACCATCAGTCGCACAAGATGTTTTGAATCGCACAAGATGGTTATTTGTTTATTGTTTGTTGGGCCGTAGACTTGGGCTGGGTAATAGAGCTGATCGCACAAGATGTTGTTCGGTTTAATTGTTGGGTCGGGTGTATATGTTTGGGCCGGGCTTTTATTGGATCGCACAACATGATGTGGGTCGCACAAGGCTGTGCCGACCGCACAACATGTTAGGCCGACTGTTATCGGGCTTTATCTTTTGAATCGTACAAGTTAGGCGTGATGTGTACTTGACTGTTATTGTTAAGATGTTAACATGTATTATGTGTTTACCATGATCAACTTGTGTTCATAATCTGTTATCTATGTGTAATCTTACGTGCACCTAGACCTGACTTGTATGGTAACCATGTTAGGACGTGGTTGACCTCTAGCAGTTCGATTGACCTTTCGATTACCTACCGAGCAATCTAAGGTGAGTTCACACTCTACAAAGCATGGGATTCCCCGGGGTTGGGAATGGGGTTAAGGAATATGGATTCCTCGTCCTTTCTTGGGTAGGACAGTAATGGTTCAGGAATGTAATTCCTCGTCCTCACGGACAGATAACTTTACTAGACCAAAACTCTCTATCATGAAGTCCCTCCTTTTTATATCGACTTAATCGCCGGGCCAATGGCGAGCGGGTCATTAGTTAGATAGCGCTATTTAGGTCTGACAAGCCTCACACCGTGCCGCAGAGGACGGGCGTGAACTAATGGATCTGGGCACGTCAATGCTGATAGACATTGACAGTTCAGGGCACTTAAACATGACTTTAGTCAGTAGTCGATATGGTAACGAGTCTAGTGGATACATGGGGTAGCCCCCACGGCCGAAATGCCAGATAACTATCATGGGGTAGCCCCCACGGCTGGATTGCCAGAGTTAATGGGTTAAACAAATCATCGTTTTCAACTATGGGGTAACCCCCACGGCAGGATGCCAGTTAAAGGAAACTGTTTTTGGAACAACTTAAAATGAACACCCAACCGTGAACTCACTCAACTTGTTGTTGACTCGTTACTACATGCTTTGCAGGTCAATAGGTATTTAGCTGGAGCTTGCATGGGGGAGAGTCGTTGTGGGACATGGACAGCTGTGTGACATGTTAAACCTTTGGATATTTAAACTTCTGTTTTGGTTTTAAACATTATGCTTCCGCTCATAACTTAAACTATGTTTGTTTTGGACACTAATTGCGTTGGTTGGACTTTTACAATTAATTACTTGCTTGTTCAATATGATTAGTGGTTTGATCCTGGTCAGTCACGCCTCCAAGCGGTGATACTCCGCGTGTGGATTTTGGGGGTGTGACAGATTGGTATCAGAGCCATTGGTTATAGAGAACTTGGTTTTAATAAAGGAAAACGTTTTTGTTAAAACCAGACTATAACCTGTACAGTGCTCTACGATCCACAACGACGCTTCACTCCAAGTGCAAGACTCGACATTCTAGGTGATATAATTTATGTTATATTACCTACATGATAGATTACGTAGAACTCTGCTCATGATATGCTTAGTTAGTATAGCTACTGTTGCCTGAACACGTATGTGCTTACTCTCTCCTGTCATCGCACTTTCGCGAACTCGTCTCACTCACGTTTCTCTTGATATGAAGATCATGTCTGGACGCATTAACATGACCCAAGCCCAGTTGACGGCTCTGATTAACGAACAGGTTGCTGCGGCACTTGCAGCCGCACAGGCAGGAGGTATACCCTGCAGTTTAAAACTCATTCTAGGATCTTTAGATCCTACTCTCATGAACCTATCTTTGTGTTAAACTTTGTCCTTTCTTCCACCCACCACAGGTCAACATGCTCAGCCACCTGTGTGCACCTTCAAAACTTTTATGGACTGCCGACCCACTACTTTTAGCGGCACTGAAGGAGCAGTAGGTCTCCTCCACTGGTTTGAGAAACTAGAATCTGTGTTCGAAATGTGTGAATGCCCAGAGGCGCGCAGGGTGAAGTATGCTACCGGTACCCTCGAGGGATTAGCCCTCACCTGGTGGAAAGCCCAGGTCCAAATACTGGGGTTGGTTGCTACTAACGCCACCCCATGGAACAATTTTAAAGAGATGATCAAGGAGGAATACTGCAGTCGTGACGACATTCATAATCTGGAAGTCGAGTTCTTCAACCTCAAGATGACGGGGTCAGAAATTGAGGCATTTACAAAGAGATCTAATGAGCTTGCATTACTGTGTCCTACTATGGTGGACCCTCCAATTAAGCGTATCGAACTTTATCTTAAGGGTCTAGTGCCAGAGATCCAAAGTCATGTGACTTCAGCAAACCTCGCCACCTACCAGCAGGTTGTTCAGTTGGCTCACTGTCTCACTGATCAGGCGGTGGAGCAGAACAGGTTACCAAAACGTATTAGTGCTACAGCTACCTCTGAACCTCCCAGTGACAACAAACGTAAATGGGATGGAGCTTCAAGCAGAGGTTCGACTTCTGTTCAATCCCAGTCGCAGCAGAGAAGAACTGAAGAGTATAAGAGTCCTAGTCAGCAATCATCGGGTGGCCAAAGTCATGGTGTGTACAAGGGAAATCACCCTAAATGCAACCGTTGTAACCTACATCACAGCGGGCCATGCACCAGGGGTAACTGTCATCGGTGCAACAAGCCAGGTCACGCAGCAAAGGATTGCAGAAGTTTATACCCAGCAAACCAGAATCGTCAGCAACAACAAGCTCAACAGAATCAACGCCAACAACAGCAGCAAGGTAACAACAAAGGGTGCTTTCAGTGTGGAGCTGAAGGCCACTTCAAGAGAGATTGTCCCCGACTGAATAGGAACCAGAACAACAATAACAACAACAATCAAGGGAATGGGAACAATGGAGGTAACAATGGCAATGGTGCAAGGGGCCGTGTGTTCGTTATTGACCAGGGAGAAGCGACGAATGACCCCAATGTTGTGACGGGTAAGTTCCTTCTCAACGACTTTTACGTTACTGTCTTATTTGATTCAGGTGCTGATACTAGTTATGTGTCCCTAAAAGTTAGTCAAATGCTTAAGCGTACCCCAACACCTTTGAACCCCAAACACGCTGTAGAGTTAGCTAATGGTAAAAGTATAGAGGTCACACACGTAGTCAAAGGTTGTAATCTTGTTCTTGCTGATCACACTTTCTCGATTGACCTCCTTCCTATCACATTGGGTAGTTTCGACGTTGTCATTGTGATGGACTGGTTATCCCAACATCAAGCAGAGATTCTTTGCAACGAAAAGATTGTCCGTATTCCTCGCCCAGGCGATGAACCTCTCATGATTCGTGGCGACAAGAGTGGTGCTGTTGTGAGCATAATTTCTTCCCTTAAGGCCCAAAAGTGTTTGCGTAAGGGCCACACTGCCTTTCTGGCTCTCGTTACTGACACCTCGAAGAAAGAGAAAAAGATAGAAGACTTTCCTATTGTACGCGACTATCCTGAGGTATTTCCTGAGGAACTACCTGGCCTCCCGCCTTATGACGTGATGTCGTGGTCACAATCAAATTTAATCCCAATACAACTAAATAGATAGCGGTAAGTGGGTATCGAACACAGGGAGTTTGTGGAATATGTGTTATTTGAAAGTTTATCTAAATTTAACTAAATTAATCTAATTGCAAAAGAAATAAGATTCGAGAGTTTATGTGAGTGAATTGATTTTAGACTAAATTAAACTAAGTAAATTGCAAGAGAAAAGTTTGGTTGTAAACAAATTAGAGACAAATGACCATCCTAAATTTCCGGTTTGTTTCAACAATTGTGTTATCATCCACTAGAAAGAACTACATAGACATAGTTCGTGTGTAATTACTTATTGTGATAAAAGGGAACGAAGTACTCAGATTCCGAGAACGTGAGGTTGTTACCCGATGACCAATTAACCCTTACCCAATCCTAATTTTACCCATGATATCTCGATTGCCAACGGCACCAAGAACGTATGGTTTCAAACTAGAAAAAATCATAAGAATTAACAATTTACAACTAAACAATCACACACCATGATAAACAAAACATAGATAAAGTTTATCATTCTAGAAATATGGAATCAAAACACAACCGTCTTAAACAAACCTTCAACCTAGGATGATCATAGAATGTTTAGCCACGCATAGCTTCAAACAACATCTTAACAAAAGTTTCAATGTTCATCAAGATCAAAAACAATAAAACTAATGATTAGGATAGTGTTCCTCCTCCAAAAGTCTCTAAAGTTGCTCCCAAAATCGTCCCAAATGATTAATAACCGAAAACAAGTGAAAAGCCTCCATAAAATCCATCAAATTGGCCATTAAATGAGGAGTTACACATTTTGGATCAGACGGAGCCATAAGCTACGCCTCTCAGCCGTAGCTTACGGCAGTCAACCAAGTCTTACGGCCAGGAGCTCCTGTCTTACGGCAAGAAATGCTGAAAACTTGTTTTCAGCATAACTTTTTCGTTTCAACTCCGTTTTCTTCACCGTTTTCGCCTACGTTCTCGTAATTTCATCCTCTATCATGCTACCCTCTTAATTCTTCAATTCCAAAATGTTATTTTTTATTGATGCTCCAAATTCTTTCCCTTTTATGCTCCATTTGCACCTGCACGTCCAAACAACTAGTAGTTACCAAGTTCAAACAATTAAACGTGTAAAGCATGGGATTTTAATCTTTTTAAGGCACTTAAGGGTTGTCCTACGGACCACCCGTCACATCCCCACACTTACCCGTTGCTTGTCCCAAGCAACTCATTCAAAACTATTCACAAACACAAGCGATCAATCATGCAAACCAAGCTAAAATGTGTCGTCCTTCTACTAACTTTCAATCATACCACAAGACACACCCCTCACAAAGACTCTCGTAGCAAGAAATATTAGCACATAATGCTAAACCACTCAATGCGTATGTGTGTGCGTGCGACAATAAGCTTGTATAAAAATCAAGTTTCCTCCTAACAAATATCTAGCATGCTTATGAATCAAGAGAGACTTACGGGTTGTAACGGGGCTAGGTGCAAAGGTAGGAAAATGGTGGAACAAATATATAAGAGCTCATTTGATTTGACCCGGTTTATATTTTCACTACTAAGCAAAACAACCATCAACTATATACAAGATATCTTCAACTTCTCAACTACTATTGCAACTAAATACTTCTTTTTGTATTTTTTTTTCTTTCTCTCTTTTTTTTTTCATTTTTTTCATAACACAAAAAACTCAACAATATATACAAGAACATCAATACTACATACTAAATCTCCTAAACCGGGTCATCTCAATAGGTAAAATTTTGTAGGAATTAGGTTTGGGTCACAACCGAATGGTATAAGGCTCAAACATGGCTTTCTAAAGACCAAACCCCCACCCCTCACAATACCAAGCTCATATATGTAACGTATGAGGTCCAACCCCCAATTCCCACACTCTCACACATCTAGACGAGGCTACCTAAAAGTCTCCTATCATTTCCAAAAGCATGCTAATTCTAGGATTTAACAAGTATTCACACACAAGTTCTATTAACACACAACGCACACCGCCACTCAAACAATGAAATATCAATAACAATCATGTGTGGCTCAAATCCTCACCAAGAAAAGACTAGGAATTGGTGTCGGTGTGTCAAATGGCACAATATCAAGTTTTCAAATTTTAACAATTTTCGCTTGGATTTACAAAATTTTTAAAACTCTCAAAAATTTCCCCCATCCCCACACTTGGGATACATTGTCCCAATGTATGGCTTTGAGGGAAGGATCGCTTAAACACCAAAAACATCAACTTTGTTTTTTTTTTTTATAAGCAAAAACAAACTAAAAAAACTACGATATTTCAAAGCTAAAGAACATGACAAGTCTAAGGAAAAAGTACATTGACCTGGTAAAGTTTGACACAACAGATATTGTAAATGATCCAATTTCCTATCACCACCTTCACACCAATCTCCGCACATCTTCCCCACACTTGAACGTTGCCATAGCCCTGAAACATAGAAAAATAACAAAACAAACAAAATCAATGTAAAATCCCCGGGTTGCCTCCCGAGCAGCGCTAAGTTTTCAGGTCTTCAGCCAGACCATGCCACCCCCCATTTATGGTGGCTCAAAGAAACGATTTCTATCATCTCCATCATTTCCTCGTGCCATTGAACAAAATGCATCCATCTCATGTTTGTTCGGTGGAAAATCACGTACACTCCTGCTTGAACCTTCATACTTTTCTTCACGACCCGGTGGTTTATTCGTTTTCGTTCTTTGATACATGCTTTTCATATGACCATTAGATTCGCTACCCATCCCCTCAATGGACTCATAACTAATAATCCTCGTATGAACATCAAAGAACAACTTACGGCTCTTTTCGATCATAATAATGATCCCGTCTCTACAATTGATTTAAGCATTTGTTGTATAGAGAAACGGTCGACCTAAAATCACCCTTTGTTGCGACGCCATCTTGGTAGTAGCATAATCTAAGACCAGAAAATCCACCGGATATTCGAATTCTCCCAACCGAATCATAACATTCTTAACAATTCCCCATGGACGCCTCCAACTTTCATCCGCCAAACTCACCATGGTGTCTACATCTTGCAGCGGACCGAAATCGTACATGTCATATAGCTCACCCGGTAACACACTCATGCTCGCCCCATAATCCAACAATGCATAAGGAATTTTTAGTTTCCCCACTCGGATAGGCACGATTGGCGCTCCATACTCTTTATCATTCTCGATTTCGGCATCTTTTTCTAAACCTGCATTCACTTGATACGAAGAAGTTAGCAATGTTTCATTAAATTTACTACTAGGAACGGTACTTACCACATTGATAGTAACACTTTTAATGTTTTTGGGATTTATCACCGTGTCACTTGGTAACTGGCCTTTTGCTTTCTTCAATATCGCCACTTCACTTGCAAGTTGACCCATTTGGGTGGTCAAAGTTTGAATCGCTTTATCACGGGCCTCGTCCTTTTGCATCCGAACCTCATCACGTTGATTCATTCGTTGCATTTCAACTTGCATCGCCTTCAACATCTCCATTACTTCGTTTCCACCCGAAGAGCTTTGACCCGTTTGATATTGCCTTTGAAATCCTTGGTTTCCTTGGAAATTCGGGTTAGCTTGATTTGAAGGGTTCCCATACCGAAAGTTTGGGTGGTTTCTTAAACCGGGGTGATAAGTATTAGAATTCATATTGTTGTAATTTCTACCACCCCCTCCTTGACCTTTCACAGCATGAACCTCTTCATATTGCTCTTCCATCACTCCTTGGCAATTTTCCGCCGCATGCCCTATCTCATTACAAATAGCACAAACATTATAAATTTGGTTAGAGGTTTGAACATTACCATCGTCTAATGCATGCACTTGAGTTCGGGTAACAACCGGTCGTGCTCTTCTCGACGCTTGAGCTTTTCTTTTTGATGTAATTGCCATTTGCTCCAAGGACTCCCAATCGTCTTGCTCATAGTTTGTACCAAAAGTACCACCGGTAATAGACATTAAGTCGCGAGCATCTTCAGCACTCAACCCCTCATGAAAAGCGTTCATCAATTCCCAAAGTTCAATCCCATGATGAGGACAATTCTTGATCATCATGTTGAAACGCTCAAAAGCCTCATGAAACATTTCACCTTGTTGTTGTTGAAAACTCCTCAACCCCTTCCTAGCATCATTGGTCTTTTGGGCGGTGTAGAATTCATCTAAAAATATTTGTTGCATCTCCGCCCAAGTGTAGATAGATGTCGAAGGTAAAGTGTAGAACCACTTCTTTGCCTTGTCTTCTAGAGAAAATTGGAATAATACCAACTTAATATCGTCAGCCGAAAATCCTTGACTCCCAAGAGTGTTACAAATTGAGTCATAGGCTTCCAAATGGAAATAGGGTTCCTCCGTTGCTAGACCCTTATATTTCGGCAAACTTTGTAAGGAATTAGTCCTTACTTCAAAAGTTCTTCCTTGGTTGTTATGAGGAATAACCACTGGTGAAGGATTGTGAGTAATCACCGGCCTAAAATGTGCTTCAATACCCCTCGCATGTTCTCTAAGATGCCTTCTTGGTACACCCAATCGACCTCTTGGACGAATAGGACCCATTGGTCGTGGTATATGCCCTTGTGGTGCGAATGGTTGTTGAACTTGTTGTTGAGGCATCGGTGGTTGTTGAATTGGCCTTTGAAATTGGGGTTGAACATTCGGCGGACGAACTTGTTGCAATGGTATAGGGCGTTGCATTGGTGGCCCTTATGGCCTTGGCCTAATGTGTTGTGGTATGAGTTGTTGTTGTGGAATCCCACCAACACTTGACATTCTTTGCGTTT